>CAUYQV010018741.1:0-19479 GCA_963574575.1 Galagoides demidoff
CAGCTACTTGGGAGGCAGAGGCAGGAGACTCGCTTGAGCCCAGGAGTTGGAGGTTGCTATGAGCTGTGATGCCATGGCACTCTACCCAGGGGGATAGCTTGAGGCTCCGTCTCAAAAAAAAAAAAAAAAAAAAAAAAAAAGAGTTATATATAGAGAGGGAGTAGAAGAAAGTGGCTGAGTAGAAACCTCTGGCCAACAACAAATTCAACACAAGGAAACACCTTCAGAAGAACAGAAAATCATGTGAGCAATCATACTAGCTGGTTTTAGCATTACATGAAGCAAAGAGACATTGACGAGGGCAGAAAAGACAGTCTTGTGTTTCTGGTCTCTCTCTTTAATTGCCTGTGCCACTTCTCCCCCATGCCCAGCAGTGCCACATCAGCACACGGTGTGGATGGGAGAAAATTTGTGTGCCCAGGGGAGGGAAAGGGAAGAGACTGTGGAGCATTGACATTTAAGGCCACCTTGGCACAGGAAAACACAGGAGAGGGGAAAATTTAGTTAGTGCTGGTTGAGGGAGCATTTCAACCAGCCCAGCCAGACAGCCCTACCACCACCTGACAAAAAGCATCCTTGGCCATGAAATAAATTCTTAAGGCAGTTGGACCACAAAGGCTGCAGTTCTTGGGCAATTCTAGCAGCTGTGCTGGCTCAGAGCCAGTGAACTTAGGGTGCACATGACCCAGTGAGACACCAGCAGTGATACCTATGCCAGTGCCTATGTCACCCCTCCCCTTACTACAGGCAATGTGGCTCAGGGAGAGTCTCAAATCAATCTAAGTGTTCATCGGCAAATGAATGGATAAACAAATTATGATACTTATACATGATGGAATATTATATAGCCATAAAATAATAAAATCCTGCCATTTGTAACAACATGGGTGGAACTGGAACACATTGTGTTAAATGAAGTAAGCCAACTACCAAAAGACACGTTTGTACCCATAGGTGGCAGCTAAATATGAGAAAGAATTGATCTCATGGAGACAAAGAGTAGATGGTGGTTTCCAGAGTCTGGAAAGGGTAGCAGGGAGGTAAGGATAAAGTGGGGATGTTTAATGGGTGCAAAAATGTAGTTAGGTATGATGAGTGATATTTGATAGCACAACTAACTGACTATAATCAACAATAAGTTTAGGGTGTGCTATAAAATACCGGAAAGAGTGAAATGGGAATGTTCCTTACACAATGAAGTGGTAAATGCCTGAGATGATGGCTACCTCAGTTACTCAGATTTGATTAATTCACATTGTATCCCTCTAGCAAAATATCACATCTACCCTATAAAGATATACAACTATTGTATGCCCATAATAATTAAAAATAAAAACATTAAAAAATTTTTAAAGAATTATATGTACAGGGGCGGCACCTGTGGCTCAAAGGAGTAGGGTCCCAGCCCCATATGCTGGAGGTGGCAGGTTCAAACCCAGCCTCGGCAAAAAAAAACTGTAAAGAATTATATGTGCAGTAAAATACTTATAGATGAAATGATACAGTACTTGAGTTTGCTTCAAAATAATCTTCAGTAGGTGGCACCTGTGGCTCAAAGGAGTAGGGCGCTGGCCCTATATGCCGGAGATGGTAGGTTCAAACCCAGCCCCAGCCAAAAACTGCAAAAAAGAAAAAAAAATAGCAAAAACAAAATAATCTTAAGGCCACATATTTATAATTATTGAGTTTGGCTTACAGGGACATTGTTTTATTAAGTACTCTATTATGTGTACATTTGAAATTTTACATAATAGAAATTTCTAGTTACTTCTCTTCATCTAAGAGTCAGTTCTCTGACAGTTCTTCTTTTCCAAGTTCATCATCCTCCTGTGCTCAGTGGTTAGAGCACTGGCTCTGTGCAGTGGGAGTAGTGGGTTCAAACCCAGTCCAAGCCTGCTTTAAAAAAAAAAGCTTATTATCCTAAAAAATATCTGGAGACATTTGGTTGTCTGTCTGATTATATTCTGAATAAAATGATTAAATTGGTAATTATAGATATGTGATATGAATTTCCTTTGTTGTTGGCAGATCTGTTCATCCCATAGTTAGAACAACCATAGTATCCCTAGAATGGATTAAAGTGGATCAATAGCCAGGCTGCAAATAAAACTAAAATTGAGCTACAAAGTGTTCACTTTAGTGTATTTCTGTCCTGGGAAGAAAAAAGAGTGGAAACCCTCACAGCTCCATTGTGGATGTGTAGAATTAGCACAGAAATTACTCTGCTTCTGTCTAGCTCAAAGCCTGTTAAGGGAGCCCCTACTAGGCACTTTCTTCAAAAAGCAATTTGGGGGGTGGGGGGCAGCACCTATGGCTCATGAGTAGGGCGCCAGCCCCATATCCCAAGGGTGGCAGGTTCAAACCCAGCCCCAGCCAAACTGCAACAAAAAAAATAGCTGGGTGTTGTGGCAGGCACCTGTAGTCCCAGCTACTCGGGAGACTGAGGCAAGAGAATCGCTTGAGCCCAGGAGTTGGAGGTTGCTGTGACCTGTGATGTCACAGCACTCCACCCAGGGCAACAGCTTGAGGCTCTGTCTCAAAAAAAAATAAAGTAATTTGGGGGGTTTAATCTGGGAGATGAAAAATGACTATAACTTGTGGTCATCATATAAATACCCCCCTTTATTAAACATTGTGATTTATGCTTCCATCTCATTCCTATTTTTAGTACTGGCTTTCTCCAAACTTAAAAGTACCTCTGAAGCTCTGCTAGAAAAATAAGACTCATGCCCACTGCCCATTTTTTCTGGGCTGAGGATTTCTCTGTTGTGCCTTATATGTTAGAGCTCAGGTGCATTTTCTCAATTCTAAAAATCCACGTACAACATGTTTCTAGCTTGCCATTTTCAAATTCTTACAAATTCAACCTCTTGGTACGTCTTTCTCATCATTCCAAGAGAAAGTGCCATGTTGTCTTGGTCCCTGAGCTTGAACCTGAAGCCTTTGTTAAATTTAGATCTTCCTCTCTTGCCGAGAAGCAAGGCCCGGGGTGGAAATTTCTTGATGTCATCAACATGCACTTTGGAGGAGGGGAGGGTTTAATTACCAATATTGAAACAGCCAAATAGAAGGAATCTCAAAATTTCCACCACAGTGCTGACGAAGAGTACTTCACTAGCAACTAATCATTATCACTGCTACAGAGATCCGTATTTTTAAAATCAGGTTCCTTTCTTTAACACAAGAGGGCTGCTCCTCAACTTCATTGATTACATTCATCACTACAGATCAGTAAGCTGCTTTTGAAAGGCATGAAAGAAACCCCACATTGGCATGAACAAAAGTGAGTTACTAGAAAGACACTACAGCGTCTCATGGCAGAGTCAAGGAGCAAGGACAGTCAGGAAGCCACTGGGCCTCAGGCTTTTTAGAACCTGGGACTAAACCATCAGGGCTAATGTCACCTACTGCTGCCAACTCCCACAACATGCTGCCCTTTTTGTCCCTTGCCACTGACCTCCTTCTCACATGCTGGAGATCATAGATGCAGAGTCTGTTCCAAGATTTACCCTCGTGCAAGTTCACCCTGCACCAGAGCAGGCATTGTTTGTCCCCAGGGACTGAACTAGTAGGCTAGCCTGGATTTTACAAAAATCTCATTAATTCTTAGAAAAATTTCCCCACTGCCCCCAAGGTTTTCAATGTATGAAACCATATGCTGATAATTTCATCTCCTCTCATTAGTTTAGAAATCAGTGCTATGCTAGTAAATGATTAACAACTGTTTCTCAAAGAAAATAAATGAGAAGGAAAAGGAGAAAAAAAGAAAAAGAGCCTTAATGGTAACATTTGCCAGTCTGCCAGTGTAAATCCCTCCGACACGGCCAGTGTGAAGCTACAACAGACATCACTGGATGCAGAGTTGGGAAGACAAGCTCACAGTTGGCGCTCTGGAGGCTGGGCCAGTAACACCCCGCACAGTTCTGCTTGTGGTTGATTTATGTGGATAACAATGGTACACAGCAGTGATAGCAGCAAGCAGGCTTTTCCACGTCCTGATGCTTTACTCTCCAGTGGCAGATAACCTTCCTGTGGACTATGTTTATTGGTATTAGTGAGTCCTTGGAGTTCTGTGTCTGCCCTTAGAAGGGAAGTGTCATCATCCATGAGCGATGCTGACCACGGACTAGGGCGGAGGAAATGGCTGACCACCAGGGCCTCACATCTGCCCCACGGTCAAGACTATAGTCTCTGAACTCAACTGTTTAGATCCAGAGTCTATTTTTATCTTTTTCACTAACAGGCTACTTATGGAAATGATGAGGCAACCTATTTAACCGCCCTTTGCCTCAGTTTCCTTATTATTCCAATGAGGGTATAGAGCACATACCACATGACTTTAGTAAGGGTTATGTGAAATGTTAGTGATTAATGTTCCCCAGTGAGGTCAGTGCCTGACACAGAGTAAACAATAAAGTTTTCCATATCCATTTTCGGTTTTTGCCTTTTCTCTTAAATACTATTAACCATAGTATTGCTGTAATATGGTCTAGACTACACTTTTAAAATATCCTTCTTGTCCTTGTTTTCTAACATTTTTCAAAATAATGACTACTAAGTTTGAGTGTTCACCTTTTCTGAGTGTATTATTTCGTTTTTCTTGCAGATCTAAGAAGAAAGAATTACTCATCACAAGCCAATAAATCCCCATGTCACCTATCTTTCTCCCAAAAGGAGGGAGACAGAGAGACCTGTTCTACATAACAACTAAGAATTTCAGTTTCTGGGAGGAAGCTGGGTTTTCTGAATTGCCCGAGTGGCACTGGAAGGAAAGGGGGCTGTTAGGAGGGGCAGCCAAGTAGCAGAGAAACAAAAGGAATGTCTATGTTATCCACATAGATGGCTGGAGGTTCCATCTAGGACCATGGTCAGCCTGGGCCTACAGCAGCAGATAGCTGTAGACCTAGCGACGTGGGAGGCTGAAGCACAAGGATCATTTCAGCCTAAGACTTTGGTTGTGGCTGTGAGCTATGACATCATGGCACTCTACTGAGTGCAACAGGGGAAATTCTGTCTCCAAAAAAATAGAAAAAAAAACAGATGAGACATGTGGACATACGCCTGCCATCTGATAAGGTCCACAGCAAGGTGAGATGATAAGGAGTTGGTGAGAACTATTTTAGTAAATACTGAATCTATCACAGGTTGACCATGGACCCCAGCCCCCTTCAAGGCTTTCCAACCCCCAGGGCCCTGATAATTAAATCAGAGGAGGGAACGGAACCAGGGCAATCACTCAGCACCTGCACTTTCTCTAAGGTTGGGGTAATGAAGGAGATTAAATTTCTACAAGGAAAGTTCCTTGAGACAAAGAGTCCCAGAGAAAAGCTCAACATGTAAATGTAGCACAAGGTCTTAACCCTGATCTCAGGGAAACTGAGGTTGCCCTTCCCTTAGCATTCAAGGTGGAGAGTCAGGAAGCCCAGAGCCTTTGTCAGTTTTCAAACTACAGGTCTCAACCTATGTGAGTTGTGAAATCAAACCAGTGTCAAAATATCTCCTCATAAAATCCTGAGATCAGAATTTTTTCTAGTGAAAAACAGTAAGAGATAATTATTAGTGTATCATTTGTCATAAGTATTGCTTTAGAAAACTTCTGTTTCAACATTACAAAGACATAGCTGGGTGGATGACCATGTCCTCCATTCCAGCCCAGTGACAGGGGAGGACAAGGAATTTCTTCAAATGAAATTTTAAGGAGCAAAAGAAAATAAGGAAGAGTGGAGACTCAGCTGTCTCCCTCCCCCAGTGGAGTTGGAAGGACAAGGAAGATGACAATTCTGGGTCTCTATGGAAGGAAGTCAAAGGGTAGAATATACCTAGACCCAGACCTTTGGCACCCATGATATCAAAAAAAAAAAAAAAAAAAGTCCAACACTATAGACTCTAAAACCTTTAAAAAGGAGCCATCCTGAGAATGTAGGAGGGTGGGAAATCAGTCTGACATGATGTGGATGTGCTGAGAGAAGAGATAGAATGTGGCAGGCGGACCAAACAGAATATTCATGAGAGCATCAGACATTTTACAAATTTAATTGCAAGAAAATGCAAACTCTAATAATAAATCCAAAACAACCTTAGAAAGAAATTTATGATGAATACACTTTAATGAGTTAACACAGTTGATAAACAATTCCTACAGATCAAAAATCAACAACACGGGTCTGAAGTTTGGGCTTGCGGAGATGGCCTTTCATCTCAGAAAAGGCTCTGGGTTTTGCAAGTGAACCCTCATCTGCTGGACAGACCTTCAGGGATCCAGTCTTTGGCACAGTCATTTCGTCCTTTATATAATTGATTATAGAAATTTCTCAACCTTTTGGGATTTGATAAACTTGACACTATCTCATTTAACCTATTGGCATCTTCATGCCTTTCATGGACACCCTAGTATACTGACAACTACACACCAGGTCAATTGTTGAAATGGGCAGAGCACAATACCCATTACAATATGAACCACCACTCACAATATGCTTTGGTCAAAGTTCTTTGTTTCTTAAGAAACTGTGTTTCAGAGAAAATAAAAATGAGAAACTTGGTTTTCCCCAGGGCTTATTTCTCTCACTCTGAAATGTTACGCCTTCTCAAAGCATCTCACATTGGCTTCATCTGATCTTTGTCCACAGATGACTATCATCAGAATTTCACACAAAAAGCTATGAGATAAAAAAGACAGTTTCTACCCACAAAATCTAGTGTCTATTTAACTCATAACCTACTATTCTCTATTCATTATTTGCTAAAAAATGTTACTACAGAGATATCTCTAACATGACAGCTATGTGACTGAGAGATATAATCATCCCAAATTACAGCCTAGAAAACGGAGCCCTCTTATGCTTCATAACATTCACAAATATCTGATAGTTATTTACCTACAAGCCTAAAATATTGCCACAAACAAATCTGTATCATTGTTACCACAGAGGCTAAAAGATGCACTTAATATTTAACAAATCTTTGCCCTATAGCCTATTGTCTGTTCCTAGATCACTCTGACCTTTTCAGGCCAAAGATCTCTTTGATTTCTTTAAAAAGCTTCTAGTAAGAGCTCGAATTCTTATGGGCAGATGTTCAAGACACCACTGTCATCTCCTGGCAGCTCAAGAAGGAGAAACGGATGAAGAGGCCCCAGAAAGAAGAGAGGACTATATATAAGTGAGGGCATCATTTCTAATGTCAAAAAACAAGATATTTGGCTGTAACAATCATCTGATTTCTTTTCTAAATATATTCATCTTCATTCATTCTTTATGAGGTTTTTGTTCTCAGTCCTTATGTTAATTATTGTTAGTGTCATTAAATTTAGCCTGTTTAATTTTGTAAAGGCAAAAGTGGAAACCTAATATACACATGTATAAGTAAGAAAAATTAATTTAAAAAAAAAACTGGATTTCTTCCTTCTTGACATTCAGGAAAATTCCCACACACTCAAGTCCAGGGCTTGCAGGAATCCTACTTTCTGGGGTGAAGTTGGCACAGATTGCTCCTGCCTTCATGCTGATGATCCAGAAGCCACACTCAGGATAAATCCCTCTGCCTTCTGTCAACCGACTCCTTGCAGACACCCAGAGACCACTCCCTCACATCTCCCACGTCCACCTCCCAGTAATGTTGGCCAGTGGAGAAGCTGGGTGCACCCAGGACACAGGCCAGGTGGGTGAATCTCCTGGGATTTTCCTTGACGTCCTGATGGCTCTTTGCATGCTGGATGCTCCTTAGGTCCTCAGATATGGCAAGAAGGGAGCTGGCGGTGGCTGCATCCAGGCTCATATCTTCCCGGAACCACTGGAGCTCAGGGCTCACGTGCAACGTATGCTCCAGGAGGGCTCCATGCTGCTTGAAGAGAAGGGTCAGTGTTTTCATCTGCCAATCTAACCTGGGAGGTTCATCTATTGATCTTCGGCACATGGGACAGATCATTTTCAAACCCACCCTTTGTGATGCCCACGTTTGGATGCAATCCAAACAGAAGGTGCACCCACAAGACAAGGAGATAGGATTGGTGAATAAATCCAGACAAACTGAGCAGGTCGCCTCTGTGTACAGACTTTTGACCATGGTCCCCGGGGTCACTCCCTGGCAGGCAACTGAGCGGAAAATAATGCTTTATCGGCTTCTTGGGAGTTCTTAGAAATCTTCAATACATAATCTGATCCTCAATATCAGAATGGGGCTAGATCCAATACAAAAATTAAATCATATAAATATTTCTGTAATTGGTGTATAGAACTGACACTAACTCACTACAGAATCTTAGTAATATAATCATCTGAGAAAAAAACTATCAAAACTCAAAAATCTAGGCAAGCACAAAAGAGAGACGCAGCTTACTTATCTGCAACCTTCCAGATGATGTGTTTGCTGAGACCAATGCTTCTCCTTATGGAAACAGAGCCCAGCTGGGTCTGTAACAGGATCTGGGAGTGAAGTCACACCCCTAATCCGTACTTCTTTGTACGGAGGCCTTTCATTCCAATGCCAAGTGGAAGCTTCTGGGAGGCCACAGTGAAGATCTGACCTCATGTAGTCATTTTCGTCATGATACCCCGGATCCATGTCCTCCCAGGAGGGTTCATCATGATGCTCCAGACTATTCTCTCCCCTGGAAGTCTCATCGCAATTCTACAGGGGTATCTCCTAGGAGAGTCCATCATGACTCATCAGATCCATCTCCTCATAGGAGAGCCCATCACAGTTCCTCAGATGTCTCTTCCCCTAGAAGGGCCCATAACAGCTCCCCTGACACATCTCAGCCTAGGAGGACCCTTGACTCGTTGGACACAGCAACTGTCTCCACCTCAAAGGAGTCAGCCTCTTGGAAAGAAGGCTGCATATATGTATTCTGGGGCTAAGACTGGGTTGGTGTTAACTGACGTCCAGTGAGAGCAGCAGGAGCACAAGAAAAGGGACCAAGAAACCATGGCATTTGAAGCTGAATCCCAGTATGCTGAAACTGTATTTCAAGATAAGTCTGGTCATAAGAGGAACTTGAAACTGGAGTGGTTAGAGCAAAGGAGGAAAGCAGAGAAGGACTCAGCGAGAGATGAACTGTATGCCCAGTGGGGAAAAGGGCCTGCCCAGAGCCAGCAACAGCAACAAAAGGTAGAGGATGCCATGAAGGAGATGCAAAAGTCTCTGGCCCGCTGTATTGATGACAAAGGTCTGGATCGGATGCTAAGAGAACAAGAAAGAGAGGGAGACCCCACGGCCGACTTCAGCAAGAAGAATAAGGCCAAGGAGAACAAGAATACGAAAGTGAGACCTCGCTACAGTGGTCCAGCACCTCCTCCCAACAGATTTACTATCTGGCCTGGATATCACTGGGATGGAGTGGACAGAGGCAACGGATTTGAACAGAAGCGCTTTGCCAGACTTGCCAGCAAGACAGCAATGGAGGAACTTGCCTACAAATGGAGTGTTGAAGACATGTAACTTTTCGGAGGCTGTGAGGATGGCTGTGGGTAATGTTAGTGGGCACAGGACAGCAGGACATCTATGCTACTAATCAGGGCCCACACAAACCAGCAAGTTCTTGAAGAGTAGCTTTGACCACAGAAGAATATTTGAGACCTGATTTTTGGACTGAAGTACCTGTACTTCTCAGGTCTGACAATACTGGATGTTTCTGGCTTTTAGAGGAAGCATTGATTTCTTAGTGTCCCAGGGTTTCTTCTTGATGAGGCATTCTCCTTTTTCTTTTTTTAAATAAGCATACATTTATTTTTTTAGTTAAAAAACAAATGACTAAAAAATAAAATGTTTATTTATTTATTTAGTTTGAGACAGAGTCTTACTTTTTTCCCCTGTGTAGAGTACCATGCGTCATAGCTGACAGCAACCTCAAACTCCTGGGCTCAACCTATGCTAGCGCCTGAGTCTCCAGAGTAGCTGGGACTTCAGGCACCAGCCAAAATGACCAACTAGTTCTACTTTTTTTAAGTACAGACATTGTCCCCATCTTGCTCAGGCTGCACTCTAACTCTTAAACTCTGGCAATCGACCAACCTCAGTTTCTCAGAGTGCTGGAATTACAAGCATAAGCCACCCCACCCAGCTTAGAGCCTTTTTTTTTTTTTTTTTTTACAGAAAGTTCTAAAAATTAGTATTAAGGAAAAAGCAGATTGGGCCCAGTCTGATAAGCAGCCAATTTTTTTTTTCATACGGAAAATGTTCTCTCTCTTTTTTTTTAAATTTCAGATTCTCTTTAGGGAACAAATGTTTAGTTTACATTTTTGTGGTTTCTAAGATAAAGTCCAGGTTGTAGGCAAGCCCTTACACAGGGGATGTGACCAAAGCCACTTTTATATAGCCTTTTGGGTATGAATTAATGTGAGAAATTTTGCCATTTATGTGTGTACTGTGGAGTATGGGGTGATTGGCAAGAACGTCAATGCTTTGTGAATTTTGTTAACACACTGATCCCATCCCTGCTAAGACCACTAACTCTCTCGTTCCTCCAGATCTCAATTGTTCCAGGTTTTTTAAAGGCAGGAACTGAACTAAGAATTGTGCAACAGCAAGCAAAATACAGAGTTGGTAAGTATATGTCATTAAAACAATGGAGCAGACTCAAATCTCTCAAATTGTCCTTATTTTTTTAAACATCAGAGTTTATAAAAACAAACTTCATTTTTCTTACAAGTTTTGGTAAAATAAATTTGTATATCAATCCAGACATCAGCATCAGGGTGCACTATGTCCTCCACCAACCTTGGGAACTTACGGTAAATGCAAAACCTGGGTCCTGCCCCAGACCCACGGAACCCATCCAGGGGGCGCTGATACACAACAGTTTTGGAACCACATTCTAGCTCAGGGATTTACCACCACACCTGCCTTTTGTTGGTTTTGGGTTTTTTTGAGACACATTCTCACTTTGTCACACTTAATAGCATGCCGTGTCATAGTTCAGCAACCTCAAATTCTTGGGCTAGAAGGATTCTCTTGCCTCAGCCTCCCAAGTAGCTGGGACTACAGGGAGTCCCACAACATCTGGCAATTTTTAGAGACAAGGTCTCCCTCTGGCTGAGGCTGGTATTGAACCCATGAGCTCAGTCAATCCACCCGCTGTGGCCTCCCAGACTGAGAGGATTACAGTTGTGAGCCACTGTGCCCAGCCCATAGCTGCACTTTGGAATCACCTAGACATACCACTGCCTGGACCTTAGCCACAGACATTCTGGTTGGATTGGGGGAGGGTATGGTTTTGACCTTGGAAATGTCTGGGAGCTCTCCAGCTGATTCCAATGTGAAGCTACACTTGAGAATCACTGTTCCAGCCTACTCCCTTCTCTTGGTCTTCATGGCCAAGTAAAAATACCCACATCAACTACATCTCAGAAGTTGCAGAGAATTGATTTCTTCCCAAAATCTGGAGAGCTTCAGGCTTAATTATTTTCTTGTCCTTTCATGTGTCCAGGTGGAAAGGGTTGAGCACCAACTCCACTTTGGTTCACGGCACTGGGCTAGTGTACTATGGAGCTGACCAGACCTCTCGCCTTCATTCCTCCCTGGGATCTCCATAAGTTCCTACTGTCCCCTCTCCACCCAGTTTCAGTCCTGGCCAGTCACATTAACTAAAGCAGAAGGAAATACCTACAGAACGTACTCCCGGGAAGGTGACTGGGGAAGAGGCAGACACAACAAAAGAGTAGAGGGTGAGCAAAGATTTTATGAGGAGATTTTTTTTCTTTAGGGAATCCCAAATGAGAATAAAATGGATGGAGGTCTAAAAAGGTGACATTGGAGAATGACGGATGAGGGGAGGTGGGGGATACCATAATCACACATAATCCTATTATGCATATTAGGATTGAGAATTGTAATCTTTCCACACCACTATTGCTTTTTTTGAGGCCTCCTGAGTTTTGTTCCCAGACTGACCCCACCTCTACCACCAGCATTCAGTAAAGCTTCCCTGAGTACATACACCTCCACACTACAGTTGGTATGGGGCAGGGGAGGCTGGAGGGTGGGTAGAAGGGAGAGAACAGGACAGGGAGTGAGGATGGAGGGAGGAATGACAACAGGGATGGTTGCCGTATCGGTCCATCAGGGATAATAAACAGTCATTTCATTAGCAAAAACAAAAATGGTCAATATGAAAAATTTCGTCCTGACAATGTTTAAAGCACTTCAGAAATTATATTTGTATCTTGATGAAGAGTACATTGAATTAATAGCCAACCTCACACCTAACCAAAAATAACAATAGAGGATCTTATTCATTGGCAATAAATAGCTTGTCAGCGTATGGCTCACACCTGTAATCCTAGCATTCTGGATTGCTGAGGCCAAGGTGGGCCTTTAGCTTGATCTCAGGAGTTTAGGACCAGCCTGAGAAAGCATGAGAACCCTGTCACTATTACAGACAGAAAAATTATCCAGGAGTTGTGGGCATCAGCTACTCAAAAGGCGGAGGTAAAAGGATCACTTGATATCAGGGTTTTGAGATTGTTGTGAGCTATGACTCTACAAAAGTTTACACTGGTGCAACAGAGACTTGGTCCCAAAAATGAAATAAAATGAAGTGTCAGCACATTCTATGTGCTGTTAACAAGACCTGAGTTAAGTAATCAATGTTAACTATTTCATTTAATCCTCACAAGAATTGTTTTATTTGTTCCTCACAATCTGCTTACATGTTGGGCTTGTTTTCGGCCCCCTTTACTAGTTAGGAAACTGAGGACAGAAGCTAAATAACTTGCCCATGATCACAAAGTACAAGTCAAAAACATCAGGTTTGTGTTCCCAGAATCCAACTTCCATAAGGGAAAGACAGCTAGTGGGCCTGGCAAAGATGGAAGGAGAGAGAGTGGGAGGCGGCAACTGAGAACTGACTCCAAGTGGCCCTGTCCAGGTTTGCAGGGTTTAGGACAGGAGCCACCTGACTGATGTGACAGAGTTAGGAGTTGTGGGAAGGTGAGAGGGAGACAAGGAGTCAGGAGGCTGCCCCTCCAGAGACACAGGTGGGCGGGCCCAGTGACTCATGTGATCCTAGCACCCTGGGAGTCTGAGACAGGAGGGTCCCTTGAGCTCCAGAGATGGAGAAAAGTAAGAACAAGAGGGAGCCCTCATCTCTACTAAAACTACAAAAATTAGCCAGTGTAATGGCAGACAGCTATAGGCCCAGCTACATGGGAGGCTCAAGCAGGTGGATAACTTGAGCCTAAGACTTTGGTTGTGGCTATGACTGACAAAACCATGGTACTCTACCCAGGGCAACAGAGAAAAATTCTGTCTGAAAAAAACAAACAAACAGATGCGACATGTGGACAGGTGCTAGCCTCTGATTAACTCCATAGCAATTGAGATGGTAAAGAGTTCAGGAGAACTATTTTGCTAAATACTGATTCTCAGCTCAACACCCACAGCACAATGGTTATGGCAAAAGCCACATACACTGAGGCTGGCAGGTTCGAACCCAGCCTAGGCCAGCTAAAATAACAATGACAACTGCAACAAAAAATAGGTGGGTGTTGCGGCAGGTGCCTGTACTCCCAGCTACTTGGGAGGCTGAGGCAAGAGAATCACTTAAGCCCAAGAGCTCGAGGTTGCTATGAGCTGTGATGCCATGGCATGATACCGAGGGTGACACAGTGAGATTGCCTCAAAAAAAAAAAATAAATAAATATGGATTCTACCACAGGTTGAGCACGGATCCCAGCCCCCGTTAAGGCTTTCCTTCCCCCAGGGCCTCAGTCATTCAATCAGAAGAGACAAAGGAACCAGGCCAATCACTGAGCACAGCCGCTTTCCCTTAAAGCAGTGGTTGTCAGCCTGTAGGTCGTGACCCCTAAGACCATCGGAAGATACATCCTGCATATCAGATATTTACACTACAATTTATAACAGTAGAAAAATTACAGTTATGAAGTAGCAATGAAAATAATTTTATGGTTGGGGTCACCACAACTTGAAGAACTGTATTAAAGGGTCATGGCATTAGGAAGGTTGAGAACCACTGCCTAAGGTTTGAGAAATGAAGGGAAGGCTGGAGCTAAATGTGTATAAGGAAAGTTCCTTAAACAAAGAGCTCTGGAGAAAAGCTCAACATGCCAATGGAACATGGCCTCTTAACCCTGGCCCAGGGAAACTGAGGCTCCCCTTCCCATTCAACTGGGGTGTCAGAAAGCCCTGAACCTTTGCCAGTTTTCAAACTATAGGCCTCAACCTACTGGTGAGCTGTGAAATCAAACTAGTGTGTGAGATCAGGATTTTTTCTAGTGAAATATAATAATAGATAATTATTAGTATATCATTTATAGTATCTCTTTAGGAAACGTTTGTTTCAACATTACAAAGTCCTATCTGGGTGGATGCGGGTGTCCTCCACCCCAGCCCAGTGACAGGGGAGGGCAAGGAGTTTCTTCAGGAAATTGTAAGGATCCATATTAACAGGGAATTGTCCTTTGCACATTTCAGCAATTGACCTGTTATGTAGTTTTCAGTATACTAGGATATGTATGATAGGCATGAAGATGCCAATAGTTTTAATGAGATAATGTCAAGTTTATAAAATAGCAAAAGATTGAGAAACTTCTGGAATCCATTATACAAAGGACAAAGTAACTGTTCTGAACACTGGATCCCTGACTTCTGCCCAGCAGACGCAGGTTTACTTGCAAAACCCCTCTGCATTTTCTGAGATGAGAGGCCATCTCCCAGCCAGCCCAAACTTCAGGCCACTGTTAAATTTTGATTTGTAAGAATTGTTTACCAGCCATGTTAACTCATTAATGAGTATTCATCATAAATTTCACATCCTAGTAACTACATAACAGGTCAATTGCTGAAATGGGTAAAGGAAAATTCCCAGTTAATATGAACCACCACTCACAATATGCCTTGGTCAAAGTTCTTTGTCTCTCAAGAAACTGTTTCAGAGAAACTAAAAATGAGAAACTTACTTTTCCCCAAGACCTATTTATCTCTGTCTGAAATTTTATGCCATCTCAAAGCATGTCACTTTGGTTCTATCTGATTCTTGGTCCCCAGATGACTATCCTCAGACATTGCACCCAAAAAAAAGCCATAAAATAAAATAGACAGTTTCTATCCACAAAATTTGGTATCTAGTTAACTTGCAACCTACTATTCTCCATTGATTATTACTAAAAGTGTTACTACAGAGATATCTCTGCACATGAAAGCTACGTGGCAGAGAGATATTATCCCAATTTACACACTAAAAACTGAGCATTGAAGTACATAATAACTTTCCCAAATATTTAATAGTTATTTACCAACAAGCCTAAAATATTCATCGAAAACAAATCTAAATAATTGTCACTACATACTCAAGAAAATGCACTTAACAATATTTATTTAACAAAACTTTGGACCACAGCATACTGTCTGGTCTTTGATCACTGTGACATTTTCAGGCCAAAGATCTCTTTGAATTCTTTATAAGGCTTCAAGGAAGAGCCCAATTTCTCATGGGCAGATTCTCAGGACACCACTGTCACCTTCTCCTGTCTGATCAAGAAGGAAAAACGGTCGAAACGGCTCCAGCGAGTAGACAGGAATGTATCTATAGATGAGCGCATCATTTCCGACATCGTAAAACCGGATTTCTTCCAGCTCGACATCCAGGAAAATTCCCACACGCTCAAGTCTGGGGCTTGCAGGAATCCTACTTTCTGGGGTGAAGTTGGCACAGATTGCTCCTGCCTTCATGCTGATGATCCAGAAGCCACGCTCAGGGGATAAATGCCTCTGCCTTCTGTCAACCGACTCCTTGCAGACACCCAGAGACCACGCCCTCACCTCTCCCACGTCCACCTCCCAGTAATGTTGGCCAGTGGAAAAGCTGGGTGCACCCAGGACACAGGCCAGGCGGGTGAATCTTCTGGGATCTTCCAGCATGTCCTGATGGTTCTTTGCAGGCTGGACACTCCTTAGGTCCTCGGAGACAACAAGAAGGGAGCTGGTGGTGGCTGCGTCCAAGCTCATATCTTCCCGAATCCGCTGGAGCTCAGGGCTCACATGCAGCATGAGCTGTAGGAGGGGCCCGTGTTGCTTGATGAGACGGGTCAGCTTTCTCATCTGCCATTCTTCCATGGGAGGTTTCTCTGTCCCTGCTCGGCACAGGGGGCAGATCAGTTTTGAACTCTGCCTTTCTGATGACCAACTTCGGATGCAATTTGCACAGAAGGTATGCCCACAAAATAAGGTGAAGGGATTGTTGAACAAATCCAAGCAAACTGGACAGGTCGCCTCTGCATATAAACTTTTGGCCATGGTCCCCGGAGGGGTCACTCCTTGGCAGGCAACTGAGCCGAAATGATGCTTTATTTGCTTCTTGGGTGTTCTTAGAAATCTTCAAACACAATCTGATCCTCAATATCAGGTTGTAGCTAAATCCAACACAAAAATTAGGTTATATAAATATTCATGTCTTTTGTATATGGAAGTGACACTAACTCACTACCATATACATCACCAGAATCTTAGTCATGTAATTGTCTGTGAGAAAAACTACCACATCTATCAAAAACCTAGGCAAGCACAAGGGAGAGACAGGGCAGCTTACTTGTCTGCAGCCTTCCAGATGATGTGTTTTCTGGGACCAATGCTTCTCCTTATAGGAGCAGAGCCCAGCTGGGTCTGTGATAGGATCTGGGAGTGAAGTCACACCCCTAATCCGTACTCCTTTGAAAGTTACCTGCAGTTCAAGAAAAAGATTATCAATATCTAAATCCAATCATAAAGGGAAACCCAATTCTGGTGGAGTCATCACAGAAAAGTGATGAAGGCACCCACAGAATTTCAAACAAAGGGACCACATGTGAGTGAAACTAGCAAAATCCACCCCTCAAGTGAATGTGATGGATGCCCTTTTAGGGACAAAGTATCATTGGATGAAATGCTTTCAAGCACTATGAGAAAAATACTCAAGAGCAAATGTGAAGACAAAAGTTATAATCATCATTATCAACTTCTCTAAAATGGTCTGAGCCTGACCCCAAACCACAAAGATGCTCCTTACAGGGAAGAGGCTCTCCCATCACCCCAACTGCTCCCAAAGCTTCATAACCCCTGGGGCCCCCAGAAGCTACTGTTCTTTTATGGCAAATCTGACCTGGGGCTTGAAAACTAAATGAGGTTGCCTCTGTCACCTTGGAAGGTATCCAAGGAAACAAGTTTCTACATTTATAGCATGTTCTTCCTTTGAGTGTTAACTACAAAATTAAGGATCTCCAAGGATATAATGACTCAGTTAAGGATGATATAACTATTAGAAATGGTACATATATTTAAGTAGAAACATAGAAAAGTCTTCAAGAAATAATATTAGACAGTATAAAGGAATAATTTCTAAAAAGGCACATACATGGTAGCTGAAAACATATTAAATACTGATACGGATGCCAAGCAACCAGAAGTTCATATGTAAAAATTTGTATTTATTCACTTACTTAGTCATTTATTTATTTTTTGAGATAGTCTCCTTCTATGCCCTGGGTAAAGGGGCTGAGGCATCACAGCTCACAGCAACCTCAAACTCTTGGCCTCAAGCAATCTTCCTACCTCATCCTTCCAAGTAGCTGGGACTATAGGCCTATACCCCAACACCCAAGTAACATGTAAACATTGTAATGAATTTAAATGGCGATGTTAGAGAAAAGTGAAGAAAGTTGCCAGACAGAGGACAAAACTGATCCTTTCTCTTCTCTTCTAAAATACAAAAGTAAGGGGATCAGAAAAACAATTGTAACCAAAGAGAAAAATGGAACACTGACAGGAAGAAAACTGACCTTGAGTTGGAGATTTCCGTGGAGGTCTTGGAGGTGCTAAGGTTTCAGCTCTTTGGCTCCTGGCTGGTTGCCTCTGACTTTGGGCTGGGATACACTGCCCTTTCATGGTGTCTGAGACACAGTCCCTGCCCACTTAGGGGCATAGGTCCCACCCTAAGATTGTGTCGTTCAAACCTAATCAAGCAAATATAATCAACACCACCCTTCTCTGCAAAATGATGTCATTAAAATTTTATAGTAAAAAATTCAAAATATCATGGTAACTCTTAGAATTAAACAAGAAAATCTACTACCATCTGAACAAGATTCACTAATTCCAGAATTCGACTTGAAAAAGCAAAGTATGTTAGAGATCAAATATAGAAGCACGCTGGTGAAACCTAGTCACATTTCTGCTAATATAATCAGGGGTGTTCATATCTCTCATAGTCATGGACTGCGTCAGGATCTACAATGGTGTCCATGTCCTTTGACTCAGCAGTTCTACTACTCTTTCCCGGGGTCTTTCCTGGACAAGACAAGAAAGATGGCACCCATACCATTTTGTACTCTCTAAACGTGTCCTTGTATAAATAGTAATTGCCATGGTATGCACATTGGGAGCAAAAGCAACAGGAAAAGTCATAATGGGGGAAATCTAAGATACGGTCTTCACAGAGGGGGTTGGAGAACCAATGAAATCCTCCTGCTGAGGGTCACACCCTCCCTGAGATGAATTGCACTGAGTATCCTCCTTTTTCCCTGGTTCTTTCTGCATGGCCTAATGCTCCTTGTTTCTGTATTTTTACCTGATGCTATCTCCATTCTGTGAATTAAATACCTATGAAGTAGGCACTTCTTTCTAGTTTTATTTCATTTATTTTAAAATTTTTATTTATTTATTTCATTTGAGACAGAATTTACTCTGTCCCCCTGTGTAGAGTACTATGCATCACAGCTGACAGTAACCTCAAACTCCTGGGCTCAACCTATGCTAGTGCCTGAGCCCCCTGAGTTGCTGGGACTACAGGCACCAGCTGAAATGACCAGTTGGTTCTTCTATTTTTCTTAGTACAGCCGTGTACTAACTCCCTCATTCCTCCAGATCTCAATTGTTCCCATTTTTCTTTTTTTTTTTTCTTTTTTAGACACAGTCTCACTATGTTGCCCTTGGCACAGTGTCATGGTGTCACAACTCACAGCAACCTCAAACTCCTAGGCT
The DNA here is from genome assembly GCA_963574575.1 of Galagoides demidoff. NCBI lineage: Eukaryota > Metazoa > Chordata > Mammalia > Primates > Galagidae > Galagoides > Galagoides demidoff. The sequence goes on from CAUYQV010018741.1 coordinate 18,970, forward strand.
TAAGCAATTCTATTGCTCAGCCTCCCAAGTAGCTGGGACTATAGGTGCCTGCCACAACACTTGGCTATTTTTTGTTGCAATTGTCACTAATGTTTAGCTGGCCAGGGCCAGGTTTGTACTCTCCACCCTTCGTGCATGTGGTCAGCACCATAACCACTGTGCTATGGGTGCCGCCCAATTGTTCCAGTTTTTTAAAAGGCAGGAACTGGGGCAGGGCAGTGAGCAGGGCACCGGCCCCATATAACGAGGATGGCAGATTCCAACCTGGTCCCAGCCAAACTGCAACAAAAAATAAACAAAACCAACAAAGGGCAGGTGTAGTGGTGAATCACTGAGCTAGAATGTGGTTTCAAAACTCTGTTGTGCATCAGCGTCCCCTGGATGGGTTCAGTGGGTCTGGGGCAGGACCCAGGTTTTGTATTTGTAACAAGTTCCCAAAGTTGGTGGAGGACACAGTGCACCCTGATGCTGATGTCTGGGTTGATATGCAAATTTATTTTACCAAAACTT
>CAUYQV010018744.1:0-32594 GCA_963574575.1 Galagoides demidoff
GGTGTGTACATTGGATACTTTCTCTTCCATTCTTGTGATACTTTGCTCAGAAGAACATTTTCCAGCTCCATCCATGTGAACATGAAGGACGTAAAGTCTCCATCTTTCTTTATGGCTGCATTGAAAGCCATAAACTTTCTAATATTTCTTATTTCTAAGAAATAAACTTAGAAAATAAGTTTATTTTCTAAGTTTATTTATTTAGAAAATAAGTTTATTTCTAAAATACCATGTTTTTAAAATTAAGAGCAATATGTTTGTTGGGAAGAAAGATAAGCAAGGCTATAGTTGAAAGATGGCGCTCCTTTCCCTCCTCCACCCATTCCCACTTCCAGAAAGTTCTGCACCCAGACGTTTCCTCGCACACGTGTACATACATACAGTGAGACCTCGCCACACAGACTTTTCTGTAACGTGAACGTCTGTGCTTACCACTATGCCTTAGTTGCTGCTCTAGCCTATTCCAGACACAGCTGCCTCTTGTAAGTGATGGTCTAGTTTTGATTGTTTGGCTATAGTGTAATTTTTTAAAATGAGTACTTATCCATTTCGGGTATGGAATTACAGTGATGAGAGGGGACTGTGGGCAGGCAAGGGGGCATCATTTTGGAGGTGATTGCAGCATGACTTGCTGAGGCTACCCCTCATCCCTTGGCTTCCTCCCCTCTGTGCCCACAGACACTACTTCTGCGGGGAGCTGGTGGACATGAGACTCCTTGTGTATGTTTTGTGTTCCACACTCTGCTGTATTTGGGAAAAGTTGCTTTTGTTGACGTTTTTTCAACACACTAGTGAATTACCCCAACTTTTCTTTTTAAAGTTCCTTAAAGAAAACAATATTTTTCTTAGAAAATAAGTTTATTTCTAAAATACCATATTTTATGTTTTTCTCTGAATCCACAAAAACTTCATTTTAAAGGTTCCGTGTCATCTTCTAAGCCTTGCTTCCTTGTTCTCATATTTCTGTGGTCCTTCTTTAAAAGTTAGGAAGAACTTTGTCCTCTGCTGTAGCCTCTGGAGCTGTTTAGAGACTTTGAGTGACCTGGACACCAGCTGGGAACTGCCACCCTGTCTGAGGTACTTGGTTACATTTTATAAATCACAAGTGCAGGGAAAGTTTCAAGAGTGGTTCAAGGCTGTTCGGCCTTGCTGGGGAGGTGGTGGCCACCTGCGTGTGCAGTGGGAGGTGGAGGGTGCTCTGTGCATGACAGAGGGGAAGAAGATGATCAGGAAGGAAGCAGGAGGCCAGGCAGGGCACACGAGGACTCGATGGCAGATGACAGTATTAGAAGTAGCTGTCTGTAACTGGCTTCCAGTCCCGCTCTGGGAAGAGCCCTCTCTATAGAGAAGTGCTTGGGGGTCCTTTGCCTGTGGACTAGGTGGGAACTGTGGGCACTCAGTGTTCTGATGCTTGGACAACGGCAGCTGCCTGTTCAACCCCATGCCTCTGTGGCTACCTAAGGGGTGTGCCAGGGGTCTGTAGGTCCCAGTGCAGTGCTGCTGCTAGGCCATTTCTGCAGCCACACATTCTCTGGGAGGGTGTCCAAGATCTCTGCAGCTATGCATGTGCACTGAGTCACCAAATACCTACTCCTCTGCTCTGTAGAACTCTGGGCTGGATGCTGAGGGATCCAAGAAGAGCACTGCTGCCATAAAGGGGCTGGTTGTGTGCTGGGAGAAAGAAGAGCCGTTATGTGTACCCCTGGTGTCAAGAGCCACATATGTACCTATAGTGTGAAGAGCCGTATGTGTCCCTGTAGTGTGAGGTGCTGTAGGTGTCCCTGTAGCATGAGGAGCTGTGTGTGTCCCTACAATGTAAAGTAGGTGAGAGTATGGGCAGACAGTGGCTAAGCCAGTCACTGTCTAAACAGTGGTAAAAAAGTGTTGCGCGGCCAGAGGGTCAGCAGGTGCTGTGGGGACAGGAGAGGTGGGAGCTCTGTCTGTAGAAAGGGACCTCAACCTGGCATTGCACTTGGTGTAGAGAGGGGAAGAGGGGACATAGGCTTTGAAGGATAGAGGCAGACCAGAGCATGGAATGCTGTCCAAGGATTTTCAGCTTCCCTCAAGAAAATGTCAGTTGAAGTGTGAATGACCGCTGAGGAAGAGGTGTCCTGGCTAGGGGTTGGGCATGTCATGTAGCAGTTACCCATGGCCTCCTAATTTTGAGATTTTTGTAAGTCAAAGGAAGTTTAGTCTAGTGTCTGAAGAAGATGCCGGAAGCTGGGATGTGTATAGGCACGTGTGAGCACGTGCATGTGTGTGTTTAAGTCCTTGTTAAATCCCTGTTGAACTCTTGGCAGATGTTCGGTTGTGTAAGAGGTGTGTGCAGGTGGAGCTGTATTCCTAGGTGGGTCAGATTTCTTTCTAGGCCAGCGTTCCACCCAGTGCCAAGACAGCTTTCTGAGTCATCTAGGTGCTGCACTGCAGGAAGGTCCAGGTCGCGATCCCCTTTGCTGCAGACTCCAGCCTGGTGTGTGTCCCAGCTAGGCCATGCTGCCATTATCTGCTGCCTGGAACCATGTCTCTTTGGCTGCTGTGGGGTCGTGAGAAGTCACAGCCTTTGAAACCCAGAAGGGTTTCAGGCTCCTAAATTTACCTGACTGACCTGTCTCAAACTGGCTGAAGAAGGTGAAAATGACACCCATTCCAATAGCATGTTGCTCACTGCTACTTACCTGTTTTTCATTACTCGTTCCTGAGGTGAGAAAAAAGTCTTGGGACCACCCAACCCTACTGGTGTCAGAGTGACTATGCAGAAGTATATCTAGGGTTCCATGGAAAAGGTCCTTTTTCCATGAGTTTTGAGCAGACATTGGTGTGACTTACTTTATTCAAGTTAATGATCCTTTACAAATCCTAGGAAAGATGGGTGCATGGGAGCTGATTGGATTAGAATCTTGTGGTTTGTTCACTGTGTTCGCAACCAGTTCTGTGCAGGGCTCATGGGAGACAGGAGCAAGTCTGGAAGAAAGGACTCAGGTGGTCAGTCAATGGACCAGAACATCACAGTGAAAATGGCAGGAGGATGAGATACTTAGCCTTGCGAAGACAAGTTTCCTTTTTTGTTTTTAAGGCATAGGGGTGGTGAAATGTAAATTTATCTTAAAATATTTACTGTGTGGTTAGTGAAGTGTGAAATTAGATCTGTTTGTATGCTGAATGGTTACCCCTAGCATCCAGGGCTCTGGAGGACCTACAGGCTAGGAGATTTTGACTTCCTATGAAATGATCACAATAGTTTGCAGAGGAAAGAACTGGTTTGGAACCTCCTTTTTGAGATTGGAGGTGAGACATCGAGATCCTTTCTATTTTTTTTTTTTCTTTTGAGACAGAGTCTTACTATGTTGCCCTGGGTAGAGTGCTGTGGCATCTCAGCTCACAGCAATCTCAAACTCTTGGGCTTAAGTGATTCTCTTGCCTCAGCCTCCCAAGTAGCTGAGACTATAGGTGCCTGTCACAATACTCAGTTATTTTTTTTGTTGTTGCTATTGTCATTGTTGCCCTAGCTGGCCCTGGCCAGGTTCGAACCCACCAGCCTTGGTGTATGTGGCTGGCACCCTAACCACTGAGCTGTGGGTGCCACCATCATCCAGGTAATTTTAAAAACACAAATGCCAGGCATCCTTTCTCCTCTTCTCCCTCTCTCCCGACACACACACACACACACACGCACTTTCTCTCTCTTCCTCTCTCATTTAGACTCTATCAGGAAAGGGACAGAGAGAGGGTATGGAGACCTGGGCATCTCTCAGTTGCCCATTGCTTATGTGTTCAAGGTGTGCTTTTGATAGCAGGATGCCAGTGAACTACTTCTGCCCTCTGGGAACAGCCCTGGAAACTGTCTTGAGGTGCTTATAGTTTATTTAGAACAGAGAAGCAACAGTCTACTCCACAGGGTCGCACAGTGACTTCTAGCCATAGATGGTCCAGCCCAAATCTTGGCTTTATAAGGTGGGTGATGGTGAGCCCTGGACAATGGCAGAGCTGGGCCTGGAGACCATGCGCCAGCGTCCCCTTTGAGAAATCCTGGAGTCACAAGGGTTTGTAGTGGTAACAACAGAATCCTCCTACCTGTGACTCTCCTGAGTGTCAGCATATGCTGTATAAATACGACACAGTTCTGTTTTCTTGTGACTGGTTCAGACTATAGTAGAGACAGTCAGTGCTTACCTGGCAATTTAGTGTGTTTGTCGCTAGGTGTGGTCCTGGTGAATGCCGGTTTCCCAGCTACTCAGGAGGTTGAGGCAGGAAGAGCCTTGAGCCTGAAGTTTAAACCCGGCCTGGGCAAAATGGTGAGACCCTATCTGTCAGCAAGAAAGAGAAAAAGGAAAAGCACTAGTGTGATTGGAGGATACAAAGAATACTTGGCATTTATCTCCAATCTTATCACAAGATGAACACGTTTCCCTTTGTGAAAAGGCAGACAGTCTCCTGTGGAATATCTCATTGCTGGGTGAGTGAGTCATTTTGGTAATTACAAAAGCTGCAAATCCTGTCCACACACTGTCTGTGTGTTTATGTATACTCGTACCCACACATCTTCAGTGCCTTAGCCTAGGTGGCATCTGAATACTGTTCATTTAAATAGGTTGTTTCATTTTTTTTCCTTTTTTTGAGTCAGTCTCACTCTGTTGCCATGGGTCAAGTGCTGTGGTGTCACAGCTCCCAGCAACCTCAAACTCCCAAGCTCAAGCCATCCTCTTGCCTCAGCATCCTGAGTAGCTGGGACTACAGGTGACTGCCACCACACCAGGTTAGTTTTTCTATATTTAGTAGGGGCAGGGTCTTGTTCAGGCTGGTCTTGAATTCCTGGGTTCAAGGAATCCACCTGCCTTAACCTCCCGAAGTGCTGAGATTACAGGCGTGAGTGCCTGGCTAAATGGGTTGATGTTTCATTTAATCCTCCCAGTAGCTCTGTTACATGTAGGATGTGTTATTATTCCATTTTGCTGTCAGCCAAAGTACAGGGATGCCAAATAACTTTGCTCAGGAGCCAAGAAGCAGGAGAAAAGTTTCTGGAATCTTGCTGAGAGCTTCTTCCCCTTGCAGCTTTCAGCATCACTTGGGGGCCTGCTGGAAGCACAGCGCCCGGTGGCCCCAGCCCTGCCCCATCAGAAGCTGCATGTTGAGCAAGATCTGTGGTTGGTTCTCAGGTACATTAGAGGTTGAGATGCCCTGGTCTGTGCTCTGTTTCCCAGTATATTAACCCTTTTCTCTTCGGGATTGATGTAAATGATGCTTTCCTGTTCTTAACAGTGCTTTTTTCTTTGGGATGGACAGTGAGGAACTTGGAGAGAAACAAATTGTGACTTTTATGCATGTTTTCTGTTCTATTGCCCTTAGTAAGATTCCAGGAGAATCTTACTAAGCTTCTTCATATTCAGTCACTTGCTGTGGGGAGCGATCCCACAACCACTTTGGAGTAAGGTCAACCCGGTCTGCAGAGGGGGAGTCTGATCTCTGATTGCTTCCCTTGAGAGCTGGTCAGAGGTGGGTGCTTCAGGTAGTGGCATGTCACACTGACTGGTGAGTTTCCTTCACCTGCGAGGGGCCTTCCATTGCCCCTGGGAGCTGAGAATGACTGACGCTCACCTCCTAACATAATGGCAGGGAAGGTAGTTGTGGCTTTACCTTGGGTCTGACTGGGCGAGGAAATGACATACCTGTTTCTCAGCATCCAAAGTGAAGCCATCTGGGGCCACCAGACTGTGCAATGCTGTTGCTTCACCAGGAGTGCCAGGATAAATTCTATGGGCTGGGCTGGCTGCCCACACATGTTACACCCCTCCCTCCCCAATACACACTGAGTAATGTCTAAGCTGTGGGCATGACATAATTGATATGTTCTCAAAACTACAAATGCAAAGCATCTGAGTGATGCTTTGACTCATTCACCATGTGGGAAGAATGTGCTGGCAGGGGCCATTGCTGTCTAAGTGTTCGGCGGAACTTAAACTCAAGTGCTAACGTATTGTTCTCACCTCCCTTCCTCCCATCAAGGTCAGCCTCCGCCAGCTGGACATGTCCTTGCTCTGCCAACTGTATAGCCTCTACGAGTCAATTCAGGAGTACAAGGGCACGTGCCAAGCCATCTCTAGCCCGGACTGCACTTATGCCCTGGAGAACGGCTTCTTCGATGAGGAGGAGGAATATTTCCAGGAGCAGAGCCACCTCCAAGATGGGAGGGACCCTCCACGGGACTTGTCACTGCCTTTGTCCCCCCTCTCCAGCAGTGACTGGATTCTGGAGTCCATCTAGGGGGCCTCGGGAGGTATGCTGCTGTTGGGCAGGCCCTTCCTACTGAACTCACTGTCAGCCTTTGTTTTTCCTCTGGTAGGAAAGTTCCTCTGCTCCTGCGTCACGGATGGTCCTCAGGCACACAGCACGAACACTACCAGTTTAATTTGTAGGCAGTGTGCTCTCTGTTGACAAATGGTGGCAGTTGGCTTTGATGGCTCGGTCCCTGCTTAGGTGACAGGAATATCTTTGACCCTCTTATACTGAGACCCGTGCTGCGGCTTCATATTGAAATACAACATGAGGACCTCTGTGAAAGACCTTAGTGGGTGTCTCGTGCAAGGCGACTGGCAGCCAGTTGCCTCCTTACAGATGTAGATTGTTTCTAGCTCTCTGTTTGGGGTTCCTGCTTCCAGTTTGTGCTGTATTAAAACCAGCATTGCTTTGTTGTCCTTCCTTAAGATGGTCTGTTATACAGCTTTTCTAGCTGTGTAATGAGCTTTAAATTTTAAGCTTCTTGGTTTAGCTCTATTTACTTGTAAGCTGCATTATTAACTGTCCAGGTGGCATGGTGAAAACTTTTTACTGGAAAAAGTCAACATTTCTGGTCACACCAATCAACTTCTTTCTCTCAACCTACCAATCATTTCTGTCATTCTTTGTCTATCAGATATAGAAGAGGGAAGATAATATGAACGTATGTTGAGCAGGAAAAAAAAAAAACCTGGGGCAAGCTTGTGTTTTGTGTCACTCACTGTAAGATAAGATGGTAAACATTTTTGTTTTTAAAGATTCTGAATGTTTGTTAGAAAGCAAACCACCATTCATTCACTCATGGCACTGATTACTTTAAGCCTTAATATATTTATTAAAATACTTCATGAGAACCTTATACTTTTTACACAAGTTAAAAATGAGGATGAAATGTTAGACTATCTTTGTATATTATTTTGTTCTGAATTCAATATCATTACTTTCATAACTTGAATGCATTGAGTCCAGTCCAACAAATATTAAAGAAAATTACTTCTGTTTTCCTGCCATTAAGTGCATTGGAAAGAACTTAACTCCTGTTGAGCATAAGGGATCGTCTGAGCAACCACAGGTCACCACTGACAGCTGGATTCAGTCCTCTGCTGCCTTGGAAGCCCCGAGACTTGTTCCCCCTCTGTTGTTGCCTTTGCTCCTAGGGCCTCTTTAAGGCAAGAAAAAAGGAAGCACACCTGAACATCCTTCCATGCCGGCCGTGGGGGTGTTCACCTGCTGTGCATACCACCCTGGTTCAGGAACTGGGTGAGATCAGGAAAGACAGAGCACTCCTGCTTACTTCCTCTGTTGGAAGGAGTCCCCCTGAGGGGTGGCATTGCCTTCACCATGCCAATGTTCAGCAGGGACAAGAAAATTGAATTGATCAAAGTCCTGTTAATAAACATTAAAGTCTTGTTCCTTTGAGGCTATGCCCTGCTTAACACAGTGAGTTGAACCCTTAGGTCAGTGGTTCTTTTTTTTTTTTTTTTTGGCGGAGCCTCAAGCTATCCCCCTGAGTAGAGTGCCATGGCATCACAGCTCATAGCAACCTCCAACTCCTGGGCTCAAGCGAGTCTCCTGCCTCCGTCTCCCAAGTAGCTGGGACCACAGGCGCCCGCCACAACGCCCGGCCATTTTTTGGTTGCAGCCATCATTGTTTGGCGGGCCCGGGTTGGGGATTCGAACCCGTCACCTTAGATGTACGTGGCTGGCGCCTTAGCCGATTGAGCCACAGGCACCGAGCCAGGTCAGTGGTTCTTGATTCTGACTCCATTAAGAAAACATTTAGAGAAGGCTGGGCACAGTGGCTCCTGCTTGTAATTCCAGCACTCTGGGAGGCTGAGATGGGTGGATTCCTAGAGCTCAGGAGTTGAGACCAGCCTGAACAAGAGCTAGACCCCATCTCTAAATAAAATAGCCAGGTATCGTGGTGGGTACTATAGTCATGGCTACTAGGGTAAGAGGATCACCTGAGCTCAAAGCGTTTGAGTTTGTTGTGAGCTATGACACTATGGCACTCTACCAAGGGTGACAAAATGAGACTCTCTCAAAAAAAAAAAAACCTGGGAGAGTTTAGATGAATATTGATGACTGGGCTGTAGCAACCCTTCCCCATCCAGATATAATCAGTGGGGAGTGAGGTCTGGGCATTGTGTGGCCTCAGAAGGCTGCCCTTGAGGGGCTCTAACTCACATGCAGCAATGTCAAGACACAGTCCTGCAGCTACTTAGCATTCAAAGTGTGGTCCTTAGAGCCAACTCATAGTACCTCATACCCCTATCCCTGCTGAATCAGGCTGTGACTCTTAAGATGCCTGCAAGGATTGATTCTTTTGCACCAAGTCTGGGAAACTGCGTTATGTCAGCCTGGTACCCAGCACAAAGACCGCTGCCTCTCTAGACAGTACCAGGTTTCCTCCAGCATTGAGGACCTGGCTGACAACAGGCCCTGGTTAAGAGACCTCAGTCCACTCAGAATGGACCAGCAATAGCCAGGGAGTAAAGCTGGAAGGGCAGCTAAGGCTTCCAGGACCTTATTGCTTCAGAATGTTGTTCTTCCCTGGGTCTGTGGCATCGGGGCTGTGCTGAAACCAGTGGTTCTTTGTGCCTTTGAGTTTGGGGGCTTTTATCTCCCTCTTGCTGGATAATGGAGAGTGGGAGGTGGGATGAGTCCAGGTGGCAAGGGCTTCTCCCTTGCTGCTGGAAAGGTCAAATGCATCCCTTGCTCCTACAGCGAGGTGGTGTATATATATATATATAAAGCCACCAACCACACTTTTCCACGCTCCATTTGAAATATATAACAATCAGCCCAAACTTTTACTCCAAGTGTAGTGTAAATACAGCTTGGCAAAGAATATTAAAATTTACCAAAGCATAAAATGTTTTCTAATACACTCTCTTTATAAAGGTGCCACGGATGATTAGAAAATAAATTCAACTATTGTCCTTTATTGCCTTCTAGTATAAATTATAACCTTTAGGCTCAGAGTAGGACCTTTTTGCTGTTCTTGAGGTTAGACTTCCTGCCCAGCAGAGAGCCCGGCAGGTGGAAAGGTGATTCCAGATGAACTATGAAAGCTGAAGAAACCATGGTTTACTCTGTATGGCAGAGTACATGGTAGACAGAGAAGAAAGCCTTTAGCCTTTCAGGCCATCTGTGTAGCGAACCGAGAATTATTAATAATTCAAGCCTTGTAATTCACAAATGATAAAGTTTCTCTTATGTCTCTGGTACAGTTCATATTCCACTCACCGGCCTGACTGTTGCTTTCATTTGCCTGTCATCTACACAGGCCCAAGACACTCACTTAGCCATCACTCACTTCGCACTTTTCTGAGTCACAGTGAGCCGGGCACTGAGAGTAGGAAGTTGAGAGCGTGAAATGTGAAGAGCCTTAGGCAGCGTGACAGTTGCCCCGTGGCCTGTCACACAGGGCTAGGTAAGTATTGCCATCATGGAATGGGGCAGGCTCAGAAGGAAGCTCGGTGAAAACGTAGGGATGCTGTCAAAGGTAAACACCGAGTCAGCATTGAAGGTAAGTTTTTTTAAGAGGAAGAGAGAGCTGACAGTGACATAAACACAGTCCTCCAGAACTTTTATGTCTTTGTAAGACATTTTTGTTTTTGTAATGATATGAGTGATTTGCCTAAGGTCATGCTGACAAGAGGCGGAGCTGGCTCCTTCTCAGATGCAGTTGGTTCCACCTGCCTTTAAGGCAGTGGTTCTCAACCTGTGGGTCGCAACCCACAGGAACTGTATTAAAGGGTTGCGGCATTAGGAAGGTTGAGACCCACTGCTTTAAGGCATGAACTCCTGTTGCAGTATAGCCTGAAGTCTGGGGGTGTGATTGGGCACGACCCTAGAACCTTGAATTACAGTGCTTTCTTATTTAATGATTGGTGGTGTAATTTTCCTTTCCTTTTTTTTTGAGACAGAATCTCACTTTGTCACCCCCAGTAGAGTGCTGTGGCGTCATAGCTCACAGCAAACTCAAACTTTTAGGCTCAAGTGATCCCCTTGCTTTAGCCTCCCAAGTAGCTGGGACTATAGGTGCCTGCCACAACACCCAGCTATTTTTATTATTTATTTATTTCCAGTTCTCAGTATAAGCCGGCTATTTTTAGAGGTCAGGTCTTGCTCTGGCTCAGCTTGGTCTTGAACCTGTGAACTCAGGCAATCCACCCAACTCAACCTCCCAGAGTGCTAGGATTAGGGGCGTGAGCCACCCCTCCTGACCTAGTAGTGTAATTTTCTAACGATTGTCTGATCTCTGTGTGGACAGGCCTGGGCTTCCTTCACAGCCTGTGAGGAATACCTGCCAAGTGTGTAGATGACAGAAAGGCTGTAATGGCAGCTTTTGTAACTGCATAGTAGGTGATTGACCAGTCATCTGTCTGCATAAAGAAAACTTACTGACTGTAGACGTCCAAGCATCCAAGCATGTCAAGTCTGCTTGTCTTCATGAACGAGTGTCCTTTCAGTTTATAGAGAGAGTCTACTTGGAGGGGCTGCAGGTTATATCTCAAAGATACATACCTGCTGAGCAGCTGACACCTGCTAGATGGCAGTTTCTTGGGTGAAGATGCTGTGAGAGTGTGGGCCTTCTGACTACCTCCTGCAGGCTTTGGAAACAGTGCAGTGGCTGACCGCTCACTGCCTTTGTTCTAGCCAGGTGTGGTAGGAGCATGCTGCCTTCTTGTCTTACCTTGGCCATCTCTGACCAGGGCAACTAAGGACAAGTTTCTAAAGCGCAGTTTCTGACCAAGTCTCCTGACAAGTCCCTAGAGAACTTAGACTGGTGGCATTGGCATGTGTAACCCACAAAGCAATATTAGCAAAATAAAAGCAGAAGCAACAATGAGGAGGACATTACACTGGAGAGGAGCTGCCTGAGGGAGTGGACAGTGCTGAGTGCTGACTGAGGCGAAGCTCAGTGGCCCCGTCTTGCTGTTTCCCATTCTGTCTGTCTCGGCTACAGAGCTCTAATAAAAGCTCCTAGTGAATGGAACACCAGCAACACAGCATCATACAGGGAAGGTAGGTTTGCGGGAGGAGGACTTTACGTCAGAAACAGACTCGGTTAAAGGGAGAGACTCAGGGCCAGGGAGCACCTCCCAATTCTCTTAGGCATAGCCTAAGACAAGGGACATTAGGACTGGACAGCTTAGATCAACTCTGTTCTAGGACTTAAGAAAAAGATGATCACGCCTGTAATCCCAGCACTTTGGGAGGCTGAGGTGGGAGGATTGGTTGAGGCCAGTAGTTTGAGACCAGCCTGGGAAGTGAGATCCTGTCTCTGCAAAGAATAAAAAATTAGCCAGGGGTAGTGATATAGACCCAACTACTCAGGGGGCTGAGGAAGGATTATTTGAGCCCAGGAGTTTAAGGTTGCAGTGAGCTATGATGCCACTGCACTCTAGCTCAGGCAACAGAGAGACTCTGTCAAAAAAGAAAAAACAAACCCAAGGCAACCCATTTGAGACCCCTTCCATTATGGTGGAAGCTTTCTTATCTTCTAATAAACTATTGCTCTGTCACTAAAACAAAACAAAAAAACACCTAACTTTTCATTCTCTTCCTTTCTCCTTGCCCTTAGGAAGATAAGATGCCTGAGTGGGGCCCAGGGGGAAAGGGTAAAAGAGGAGACCTTTTAAGATACTGAAACATCACTTGTGTTAAAGAGGCAAGAGAGTTCCTTTGAAATCCTTCATTCAGCACAATGGTAAGGAAGCCATGGGGATTTAGGGTGAAGGCAAGCTGGTAATACTGCCCAGTTGTCTGGTGGGTCCCCAAGCACATGCGCCTCAGGCATCTAGATGGCGATGCCAGGAGAATGATGGTGGGTGCTCACTGTCCAGACTCAACTTACTGTAGTGACAAGCATGTCATGCCCAGCAACTCTCTCACTGGCCCTCTATGAGACTGGTCCCCAAAGGTTTTGTCCTGTTTGCCTTTTCTGGCAAAAACAAGAGGGGAAGCAGGTTCAACTCAACGCCTCTTCCATCATACACCATGTGACTTCTCTTCAGAAGCTTCTGGATGACTGACCATCTTGATTATAACCTGTACACTTCAACCAAGTCTTTTCCATCGTGCTGGGAGCTCAAGTTGAAAGGAGCCATCATATGACCTGGAAGTCATACTTGTCTCCTGCTGCTGGACAAAGAGCCCCAGTACGCCCCATAGAGGAGGAGACATATTCTAGTACCAGTGCCATGCGTGCCTGATCCTGTGTCTTATTTATTTTAAATGGACTGATGTTATTTATATGCCACCTTTGTTCCCAAAGTCATTCAAGGATGCTTTATGAAAATTCACACAGCACAATGAAATGCAGTTTTAAGAAATGTGGGTTTAGAAATCAGGAGAAAGGAAGTACGAAGACAGGATGGAAACAATGGAGTCAGTTGTAAAATCAGCACAAGCAGCCCACGGTGAGAAGGACAAATTGTCCTATTTGCAGACCACTAAGGAGGTGTGTTCTGACCTTGAGTGCAAATTAAGGCCCATAGCTAGATGCTATGCTCAGCTGTACAGCAGGTGTTTGTTTGTCTGGTGCCTCTTTGCCTAATGTGTACAAGCTGGAATACACAGGGAGCATTAGAATGGCTTTCTTTAAAAGTTGCACAGGAATCTTTAGCATTGTGTCCAGTCCACCTCTCCACAGTGCGGGGATCTCCTTCACACACATTTAACCGTGGAGCTTCTGTTCCAACAATTCCCCAAATGGGTGGCTCACTGCAATGTGAGAACTTGAGTTGCCCTGAGACTTTGATGAAGTTACAGATACACTTAAGAGTTTTGCTCTACTAGAGAGCAAAATTAGTGGTGGGGAGCCAGATAATTTTATGGCAGACTGGAAAATAACCTCCTGAAGATAACCTGTTCAGAGATAGAATCTCTGAAACTTGGAAATATGATCTTATTTGGAAAAAGGGCTTTTGCAGAAATGATTACAAACCTTGAAATAGATTATTCTGGATTATCCAGGTGGGTCCCAAATGCCATCACAAGTGTCCTAGAGGTAGAGGCAAGTTTGACAGACCTAGAGGATGCAGTGTGAAGAAGGAACTGAAATTGATGTGGCCACCAACCACAAAGGCAGCAGCCAGCAAAAGCTGCAAGAGGCAGGGAATGGACTCCCCCCTGGAGCCTCAGGGGGAGTGTGGCCCTTCTGACATCTTGATTTTGGCCCAGTGAAACTGAATTGGGCTTTTTGCCTCCAGAAGTGGTGAGACTGAATGTGTTATTGTAAGCCACCCCGTGTGTGATCCCTTGCACAGCAGCTGCAGGACCCTCCAGCAGGGTTCTGGCCCTTCTGAATTCTTCCCCCAGCTCTGCCTGTGTCATGATAGACATCACCATGCAAACTTCTGCATACTCAGGCAGCTTTTCCTGATGGGCTTTGTCCAACTTTGGTCAGTGGGCATCTTCCAAGGCCCCTATGGGAATTCAAGTCGAAACCCTTAACATGGCACCCGTCAACAAGCAAATAGCACGTGTGTGTATGTGTTATTTAACGGCAGATACAGTCCTGCTTTGGACGCTGAGGCTCTTGCTTTTCTAATGTTCTTTCTGTTGGCTCCTCAGGAATGACAGACTATTTTAAATTTAGTCTTTAAACTTTCCCCTTCAGCATATGCTCCCAATTTCACAAGGAAAGGTCATGGTTAAGTTTCAGAAGGGCACATGACAGCCCTCCACTGAGGGAAGACACGGGAAAGTGCTCATTTCCTGCCCCAGCTGCTGCAGCGGGAGGCAAAGGACCATTATTTAAATTTGGGTCTGGTCATTTAAGTTCCCTATTGGTTTAAAGCCTTTATTCACTATTCCCTGTATTTGGAGAATAGTAAATTATCCTCTTGTCAATCTGATAAGCCAGTGGGATCCACCAATACCTGGCAGACACGAGGCTAGGACAGACCCTGGGGCCCTTCGGAGACGAGGAGTGGACCAAGACAGACCCATTGTATTGACCTTAAGCAAATCCTTTAACCATTTTGTGATTTTTTTTTAAGTCTTTTCTGATTAATGCTATCTTGTAAATATCTAAAAATGCCCTTTTGAGCTCATTTATACACTAGGATGTGTTCTTCCCATTTTGGTTCAAACACTGGTAGAAAATGTTAACAAAAGGCCCCTTGTCTGTTTTCCATGTGCCCTAACTGGTCTACCCTGTGCTCCCACACATTGTGGGCTTTTTCTCCTCTAGTTCTTGGCTGTGTTGAAAACTCAAGAGCCAGCAGTGGGCTCTGTCAAAGTGTCACCACGGTGTGACCATAACAGATCCATGACTGTGATGAGGTGACAGGTTCCCAGGATGACTGGAGTGCACGCGCTTTTCAGTAAAGGTGGGCACCTGTGAGTTACCTTTATACCTTCAAGTGGATTTTCATATAAATACATTTGTTGTTTTCATCTCAATTTTGGTAGGTTAAGGATAGTTTGGAAAATATAGACATCATTCTAAGGCACTGAACACCGCCACTTTGTAACTTCCTAATATAACTAAATGGGCAATTTTGCTTAGTTGCAGAAATATTTAAAACAGTTAGGTGTAGTGGCTCATGGCCTATAATCCAAGTACTTTGGGAGGCTTGTTTGGGGCCAGGAGTTTGAGAGCAGCCTGATTAAGAATGAGACCCCCACTCTACAAAACATGGAAAAATTTGCCAGGCATAGTGGCCTCGAGCCTGTAGTCCCCAGCAACTCAGGAGGCTGAAGCAGGAGGTCACTTGAACTCAGGAGTTTGAAGTTGCTGTGAGCTGTGATGACACCACTGCATTCTATTCAGGTGACAGAGCAAGATCCTGCTAAAAATAAGTAAATAAAGAAACTTTAAGTCAGGGCAAAATTAACAACTATAACATAGGTGATAGATGTGTTTTTACCATATGAAATACTTTTGTGTATCTTTGAAATTTTTCATTAAAAATGTTGAGAAAAATGTACAGCCACTAACAGTGCAGAATTGAACTTCCCAGGCCTGGGGATGAGAGGCTGTGAAGGGAGGACTAACCGCCTTCTGCAGTTTGCCCAGCCAGCTGTCTGAAGGCGAGTGCTTTGTCTTCCCAGACCTCTACAAGTCTTCAGCCACGAAGATTGTGGAAGTCTGCTTCCACAGGCCTTAGCTAAGTCCTGCTCGTGGACACTCATGGAGAAAGGGTTTTAATGCTTGCTTTTTTTTTTTAAAGATTGACAAATATGGGTATGAATTTATAAGAGTGATGTGTTTATCTTGACTTGCTTTAGTTAACAGGAAAAACATGTGCAAAGCCATGAGCAATATGCTGGGGGTTTTTTTGAGACAGTCTCAAGCTGTTGCCCTGGGTAGAGTGCTGTGGCATCACAGCTCACAGCAACCTCCAACTCCTGGGCTCAAGCAATTCTCCTGCCTTGTAGCTGGGACTACTGCCAAAATGCCCAGCTATTTTTTGGTTGCAGCCGTCATTGTTGTTTGGCAGACCCACACTGAATTCAAACCCACCAGCTCAGGTGTATTTGGCTGGTGCCTTAGCTGCTTGAGCCACCAGCACCAAGCCAATATGCTATACGTATTTTTTGTCTTTCCCCCCAACTCCTGTTTTTACTTCATCTTTTCCTTTTGGTTGTATGCCTCTGAACCCTGCTCCCCTCTCTCCTTAATATTTACAGGCTCCATCTGGTGGTCAACAGCCTTCTCTGTCCTGTGGCTACCCTGAGATGTTATCCCAATTGATTCCAACTTTGGAGTCTTCCTTTCAAGCTATCCTGGTTTAACTGTCCTTGGGGATACATTATAACCTACAAGGCCCTTACTAACTTTACATGACTCCCTAGTGTCATTTTAAAACCCCCACGGCCCAGCCTCTTCTTGTCCCTGAACATCCACCTTGCATGCTCTGCCCTCTAGAACTTGGCATGTTCTTATTTTCCCCACCAAGGACACTAGAAAATTCCTTTCCTTTCCCCTTCCTCTCAGAAGACACTCCCCTGCCCCAACTTCTAAGGCTGTAATAGAAGCCTTCCTGCCACCCTTTTATGACACATTCTCTATTTGGACAGTCTCCAATAAACTCCAAGTGGGCCCTGCCTCATCTACCACTGTATCCATAGGGTTGGCATGTGTAGTAACTGGTAAGTAAGTCAAGAATGAATAAAAGAACAAATGAAAGAAACAGGGAGGGTGGAAAGGAGAGAGGTGCTATCTTATTTTTTAACTAATAGCTTTCCTGAGATATAATTACCCCTGTAAAGTGTACAATTCAGTGGTTTTCAGTATCTTACTTTTGGATCATCTAATTTTAAAGACTGACAAATACTGCTGTGGTGATCCAGACAGACTGGAGGTGAACTAGGTATGAATTTATAAGAATGATGTATTTATTTTGACTAATTTAATGACTTTAGTAACTTTGTTAATTAAATTGAAAAATCTACAAAAACTCAGTTTATTCTGACTTTATTAAGAAGAAAGTCTTTATTATTATAAGAACACAACATATTATTTTAAGCCAATAACAATATTTCCATCAAAAAGATAAACACGTTCAAGGAATGAAACCTGCACCTTTTTACTGTGTGTGAAAGAAGTGCTTACCTGGTGTCGTCTAGAACATAAACCTTCACCTGCTACATGCGTCAGTCCCTGCACTACAGCCCTTGGGTCTGTGTGTGTCTGCGTCTGCACATAAAGAGCTCGGTTGTTTCTTGGATGTGTGGGCAGGTGGGAAGGGCCGAGTATCCACTGCTACCACCATTGCTTTTTTCCAGGAAGGATTCCCAAATCTCTGCTTCCTTTTACTCATCAGAAATGAGGATCTTGGTTTATGTTTTATGTCTTCTCGTTTTCACATGCAACTGGTCCATGCCACAGGTACTAAAGAATAAAACTGTAGATAATGAAGGAGACATTCAGATGGCATGTTCTGCTGAAAATCAAGTGAATAATACTTCCTAGTGCAGACCCTGGGCAATTGTAAGCACTGAGGCTTGTCTCTCCTGGCACCAAACTTTTCACCACGTTGGGGAAGTGAGGCATAAATACATGAATGTTTTTTCTTTCTTTCTTTTTTTTTTTTTTTTTTTGAGAAGAAAAGAGAAGTTTATTACTTTGCTAGCAAAGGAGGGAAAAAGCAGACAATGGTCTCAAATCCCAATTCCTGCTTCTGAGCAGAAACACACAAACCCATGAACTTTTAATATAAGACACAGACAATTATAAAACATGGGATGAAAGAAAACAGGATAGTGGTTTTCAAATGATTAAAGGCATGCAACCTTATTTTCCTGACTATCAATGACAACTGACAGACTGACAAGCAGAAGCACTTACAAAAGTTGAGGACAAAAGATCTGATGCTAGGACAGCTTTGGCACAGGACTGGTATAGTGTGTTAAATTGAGCACCAGGAGGTCACCAGAGGAGTGAGCCCCACAAACTCCAGTTTTAGAGAAAGTGTCAACTCATGGAGAAGCCACAGTGACTGGCCGGGTGATGAAGGAACCCTAGGAGCTGGGGAGAATAAGGCAGATTTGGAGAAGGCTGCAGAAGATGGAGGATGCAGGAAGGAACGGGCCTGGGGAGATGAAGTTATAAAGGGCCACACCAACGCTTAGAGAGAACTAAAGATGGTCCTTAGGCAGAAATAAGAAACTCCTCTGTCACCAATAAGAAATTACTCAAAAACATGGAGGGTCCCCAGGAATGGAGACTCAGGAACATTTACATGGCACTGTAAGGCTGGCGAGGGTGTTACAACCTTTAGGCCAGAGAGGGTGAGCGTGGAGTTGTGGTCTGAGTGAATGAGCATCACAAGAGAAAGCCCGTGAGGACGAGACTCTGCTTCACTGGGGAGGGTGATGACACTGAGCTCCACATCAGACCACTCTATAGGAGGCAGTGGAGAGGGCATGGTGACAGTGACAGTGATGTGGCAGACAAGGAGGCTGGAGAGGGCAGACTGGAGAAAATGTGCAAAGGGAGAGGGCTGACAGCACAATTCTGGCACCAGCAAGGTAGTACGTGAACAAAGATCTGATAGGAGGGAATGAATCGGTGGGTTCTTCAGGAGAGGCCATGAGTGAGCAGTTTCTGGAGCAGAGCTGAGGGAGGAGAAGGGCTCTGAGAAGGAGCTGGCCTTTGGCTTCCTGGTGAATTTTAGGAGTTTGGATTCAGGAAGACTGAAGTAAAGTGTATTTTACACACAGAAAAGGTGGTGAAGAAGCAGGCTTAGACTAAATACCCTGGAATAAAGAACTACTGATGTACTCAGGCTAGGGGGAGGGGAGGGAGCCACTGCAGAGGAGAGAGGATAAAGAAGCAGCGACATCTCTGAAGACGTGGCAAGGAAGAGGAGTAACTGGGTGTGGAGGATGGTGCATTAAGGAAGGGAGAGAGTTCAGAGCTACCATCTGGAAGAACTGAGGAAGGAGTGGCCAGAAGCATGGCCTCAATATTCCCCCGACATGCCTCAGACAAGACCTGGGGCCCCGTGCTCCTGTGCTTTCCTCAGCCTCCAGCCCAGCCTTCCAGTGACTGCTCCAGGATCCTGCTTCCTCACATAGCACCAGGCTGGGATCCACAGGTGGGTGTGATAGGAGAAGCATCTGGCACAGATGGAAAGGCAGGAGGGAGAGCGTGGACAACTGAAGATCTGAAGTGAAGGTGAAAAAAGCTCTTGGAACCTGCGACAACGTCAATTCTCAGCACAGCGAGCATAGGCATGGGGGCCATGGAGCACGGGAAGATGCTGGAATGATCTGGAATGATCGCACTAAGGCCCTGTGGGGGCAGAGTCACCTTGAAAGCAGAGAGGCTAGGAGGCTGGCTGGGGCTCTGTGCCTGGCTGTTCAAGAAGCACCACGGGGGCGGCGCCCGTAGCTCAGTCAGCAGGTCACCAGCCACATACACCAAGGCTGGCAGGTTTGAATTCAGCCCGGGCCAGCTAAAGCAAAAAGGACAACTGCAACACAAAAATAGCTGGGCATTATGGCGGGCGTATGTAGTCCTAGCTACTCAGGAGGCTGAGGCAAGAGAATCGCTTAAGCCTAAGAGTTTAAGGTTGCTGTGAGCTGTGATGCCACAGCACTCTCCCCATGGTGACAGCTTGAGACTCTGTCTCCAAAAAAAAAAAAAGTACCATGGGGATCTACACAGAGACCGAACAGCACAGTAGTGTGGGGAAGGCAGGAGCTGAGGCATTCCAGAAACTAAGAAAATGTAGCCCCACACTGTCTGCAGGTGCCAGGTATGGCTGGAAAGCAGGCAAGGCAGAAGTGGGGGAAAGTCAGAGGTCAAAGAACTAGAGGTGAGAGAGCAATGAAAAGCAGGGGAGGTAAGGGAGGGAGCATGGCTGGGGAGGAGGCAGGAGACAGTGTTAGAGTCTAGGATCTTAGGAGGAATGGGTGGTAACAGGAGTGTCAGAGAAACTGTGGGGTTAGGGCCCTAGATGCAACAAAAAATATGGATGCTAATGTCCCTGAGGATGACAAAAGGAACTAAAGTGAAGGCCCTGGGAGCTAGGTACTAAATCTCTCAAGGAAGTCGTGTGCAACCCAGAGGGAATTAGAGGCTGTGGGATGGGTTATGTAGGCACTTATCTTATAAGGACATCTATCTAATTCTGTATGCATGGACACTGCAGGTCTTTCAGTACCTCCTCAGAAGTCCTGAGATTTGTAGATGGCACAATCACTTCCAATGTCCCATTCCATCCTCTGGAAGAAGTAGACCACGGCGCTTTCTAGTAGTAAGCCACTCAAGATGGCCAACAGAGAGAGCTTGCGGTTGATGTTCAGGGTCACTAGAAGAAAGACGGCCACCAATTGAGTTTTTAAGAATTTAATTAAATAATATTGGGCAGGTAAATTCTGTGGCAGTGTGAACTGATTTGTAAAGCTATTCTGAGAACATTCGTGTTCTTACTCATCTATGCTGTCACCTTCTCCCACTGACCATCCACACATAATGTGCATGAGTCTCTGCTTACAACAAAAACAAATCCTCCTCAAAGAGACAGATTCCCAAGGATATTAAAAAAGATAAAAAAGGATTCTAAGGTTATAAAGAAAAGACTAGGAAAAACAAGCATTTTGTTAAAAAGTCCCAGGTGACAGGTTCATTTAATTTTTTTTTTTTGAGATAGAGTCTCAAGCTGTCACCCTGGGTAGAATGCCGTGGCATCACAGCTCACAGCAACCTCCAACTTGGGATTAAGTGATTCTCTTGCCTCAGTCTCCCAAATAGCTGGGACCACAGGTGCTCACTACAATGCCTGGCTATTTTTGGTTGTAGTTGTCATTGCTGTTTGGCAGGCCCGGCCTGCAGTTGAACCTGCCAGGTCCAGTGTATGTGGCTGGCACCGAGCCGACAGGTTCATTTAAAATGGCACGTCTCACAATATATTGGAAAAATGAAGATGCAGAGGGAGGGATACTTGTCTCTGTCCTGGCACAGCAAGAACTGTCCTGCATTGAGGGGAGATGTGGCCTTCTCTCCTGGCTTGATGTGTGACTCTGGACCCTGCAAACTGGTTCATGACACAGACATACTAATGGCTGCCTGACTACCCTCACAGGATAGAAGTAATGGTCATGAAAATATTCTCAAAATTGTCAAGTACTGGCTCGGTGCCTGTGGCTCAAGCTGCTAGGGCACGAGCCATATACACCAGAGTTGGTGGGTTCGAGCTCAGCCTGGGCCTACCAAACAGCAATGACAACTACAGCCAAAAAATAGCCAGGCATTGTAGCAGATGCCTGTAGTCCCAGGACTTGGGAGGCTGAGGCAAGAAAATCACTTAAGCCCAAGAGTTTGAGGTTGCTGTGAGCTATGAGGCCAAGGCACTCTACTGTGGGCGACAAAGTGAGACTCCATCTTAAAAACAAAAAGAAAAAAATTGTCAAGTACTATGTGGTTAGATTTAACAAATACTGACTACCTGCTAAGTATAAGGCACCATCCACATGTTAGGTATTGGTAAAGCAATGAACAAGTCCAATGTCCTATAGGTTATATAAAAACTATATTCTGGAAACAAGGCTTTAAGCTCTATAACGGAAAGCTGAGAAGGCAGAATAAAAAACATACCTCTAATTGCCTGAAAATTTGATGTAAGGACGAATACTTTAATGAGTTTGAGGCACAGAGGTGTGTAGTCATGTTCCCAAATGACAGCTGGAATCAGTAAGAGTTTTCCGTAGCTAGATAATAGCAATGCTTTCAGCAGCAAAACCAAGTTGGGCTTTTTTTTTGCTGTCATGGGCCGTTCTACCCACAGGAAAGTGAAAATGCCAATAAAAAAGGCAGTTTGTTCTAAGGAGAATATGGAAAATAAAAATGTAAATATCCCCATTCAAAACATATCCCTCTAAAAACAAATAAACCACAATTCCAAAATGCAGCTTACCAGATGACTTCATAAGAAATGTTTTAACAAGATCAAAATTTCTTTTTATTTTATTTTTAAAAAATAGCCCCCTGGCTTTTTTGTCACATCCTGCTGGTATGATTTTAGAAACAGATTTCAATAGTTCTTCATGAAGTATTTCATCATCCATTGAAGAAAAAGTATCTCCATTAGAATTTTAAACTATTTTCTGAAGTTCTCTCGAGGAAGATTCTGTTTATGTATCTGTGTAAGTTATCTCCAAGAGAGGATAAAACAAGGAGATGGAGGCCTTCAAGTCTAAAAGATGGGGCCTATCCTAAAAATGGGATTAACATATAAAGACATTTTTCTTTGCACATTCTTCCATTATTTGAGTGCCTACTACTTACAAAATTTTGAATATTCTGTCACCTAAATTAAAAGATCCCTCATTAATTTTGAATACAATTCTCTCTCTCTCATTTAGAGATAGGGTCTCACTCTGTTGCCTAGGCTTGAGTACAGTGGCGTTATCAAAACTCACAGCAACCTCAACTCCTGGGCTCAAGGATCCCCCTGCCTCAGTTTCTCAAGTAGCTGGGACTACATACACCTGCCACCACACCTCGTAAGTTTTCTACTTTTTGTAGAGTTGAGTTCTCACTATGTTGCTCAGGCTGGTCTCCAACTCCTGTCCTCAGTACGATTCTTTATTCTAACGGAAAGTATTCATAGAAGGTCAGAGTCTAGATTAAAAGCAATAGTTCTACTGTAGCCTATGGTCAGAATATGGCATAATCTGTTCCCTTCCTATTAAGTAGTAATTTAATGTTCCTTTCAAGTGCGCTATAATTTTATTAGTTGATTACCTAGCAGCATATGTTCTGAGTGGTCTATCCCTAACTTAATTTTGTTCCCAGAGGCTTTGTAGTTTAGATTTCTGCAGAATCAGGTTTTTCTGTAACACATACTTATAGTAGAGAAAACCATACTCCTCTTGAAATGTTCCATGACTTAATATAGTTGACTCTTGGACAATGTGGGTTTGAACTGCATGAGTCCAGTTACACAAGGATTCTCTTCCACCTCTGCCACCCCTGGGACAGCAAAACCAATCCCTCTTCTTCCTCCTCAGCCTACTCAACATGAAAACAATGAGGAAAAGAACTTTAAAATGATTCACTTTCACTTAATAAATAGTAAATACATTTTCTCTGTGATTTTCTTAATAATATCTCCTTTACTCTGGATTACTTATTCTAAGAGTACAGACTATAATGCAGATAACATATAAAATATGGGTTTAGTGAGTGCTTATTTTTTCAGTAAGGCTTTCTTTAAGTCCACAGCAGGCCGCTAATAGGTAAGATTTTGAGTGTCAAAATTACATGGATTTTCAGCTAGAGGGTTGGTGCCCCTCCTTGTTGTTCAAGGGTCACCTGTGTAGCTGAAGAGGTTCCATATGTAGGTGATTACAATCAATAAAAATAATTTAGGATGAGTAACTCACATGTAATTTGATATATTCTTCAGAGAAGACATGCTATCTCCCTTCATTTTTTTTTCTGAGACAGAGTCTAACTTTATTGCCCTCAGTAGAGTGCCATAGTATCATAGCTCACAGCAACCTCCAACTCCTGGGCTTAGGCGATTCTCTTGCCTCAGCCTCCAGAGTAGCTGGGGTTACAAGTGCCCGCCACAACGTCCGGCTATTTTTTTGTTGCAGTTTGGCAGGAGCCGGGTTCAAACTTGCCACCCTCAGTATATGGGGCTGGTGCCCTACCCACTGAGCCACAGGCTTGTAGACTGCAAGAATCTGCTCAGATAGGCAGATCATCAGATTTGGATTTTGGATCAAAAACATAATAAAGAACTCCCTAAATAAATATATGGTAAATAACTCTTGAGCAATAATAATCATCAAACAGTAACAGGTTGTCCCCTGCCATTGGAGACACTCTAACAAAGCTAGACCACCTCAGGAATCTAGAGAGAAGGCTTTCTTACACCAGAGAGGTTGGACTAGATAACCTCCACATTCTTGGAATTTAGGATTTATGAGATTTCTGGAATGGTTTCAGCCTTCAGGTTCATGCTGATCGGGGGCGCAGTAGGGGCTGCTGCCTGGTATAGGATGTGCAGTGCTGAAAATGATGAATGGGGGGAGCCAGGAGGTCTTTCTCAGTCTCAATGCCAACACTGACCTGCTTGGGTGGGGGTGGGGGTGGGTTGGGGAAATCATTCACCATTACTATATCTATGTTTCTGTAGTGATGGGGAAGAACCCTAACCTACTTACCTCAGAGGATGATTGTGAAAATTAATTAAATACCCATAAAAACAGTTTTAATATCACAGAATGCTATATTTATGTAAGATGTTCTTAATAAACTCTTTTAGGATTAATATACATAAGAATGTTAAGTAACAATAAAAAGAAATTTCTGATCGTCAAAATATCCATTAGAGTAATTGCTATAGGAATTCTATACTATTTGAAAATAAGCTTTTTTTCCTTATATGACATAAAAAGATACAGACATACCATAGTTTATCTTCAGAAATGTTTACAGAGCACCTGCTCTAAGCCAGGCATCTGCGTGTGTGAGCTACATCCGTGATGGAAACAAAGAGCCCTGTCCTTGTACAGTTTGTATGTCAGTGGGGAGGGCAGATGAGAATGAAAAGATAGTAAATAACTTCTATGATATGTTACAATGTAAGTACCATGAGAAAGACACAGTAGAGCAGGAATGGGAGGTCAGGAGTATCAAAAGGGTGGCGGGTTCAAACTTGGCCCCAGCCAAACTGCAATAAAAAAATGCCAGGCGTTGTGGTAGGCGCCTATAGTCCCAGCTACTGGGGAGGCTGAGGCAAGAGAATCGCCTAAGCCCAAGAGCTGGAGGTTGCTGTGAGCTGTGTGATGCCACGGCACTCTACCAAGAGCGACAAAATGAGACTCTGTCTTTACAAAAAAAAAGGGAAGTAACAGCCTTGGTCAGGGTATGCTTCATTGAGAAGGTGACATCTCCACAAAACATGAGGGATGTGAGGGAGTCAGACGTGGGCACTGAAGGGACGAGTGGCCCAGGCAGAAAGAACAGCCAGCCAAAAGGTCCAAAGGTGGAAGTTCACCCACTGTGCTTGAAGCAAACCAACCAGAGAAGCCAGGCCAGAATAGATAGGGGAGATGAGTGACAAGATCTGACTTGTTGAAAGGACCACTCTGTGCTGTGAGCACACTGCTAGAGAACTGGGCTACAAAACAAGGAGGCTACTGTGTTAATATGGGTGAGATGAAGATGGCCTGCAGCAGGGTGGGAGCACAGAGGGAGCAGACAGAGGAAGTACAGTAGAAGAAATATTCTGAAGGTGGAGCCAATGGGATTTCCTGATAATCTGACTACTGGGTATCAAAGAAAGAGGCATCAGGATGATCCCAGGGCTCTAGGCAACTGAAAGAATGGGGTGACCTGCCCCTGACCCCTAGAAGGCTGTGGGTGAAGACAGGTGCCCAACACGATGCCCTGCTAGTTTTTTTTTTTTTTTGGTCATTGTTGCAGTTTTGGCCAGGGCCAGGTTCAAACCAGCCACCACCCTTGGCATATGGGGCCGGCAACCTACTCACTGAGCCACAGGCACCGCCCCTTGCTACTTTTTTTTTTTTTTCAGTAGAGACAGGGGTCTCACCCTTGCTCAGGCTGGTCTCAAACTCCTGAGCTCGGACAATCCACTAGCCTAGGCCTCCCAGAGTGCTAGGATTATAGGTGTGAGCCACCGAGCCTGATCTACCTGGCAATTATCAATCTGTTTTAATAAAGATGGGGCCTACATAATCTTCAGATTGGACAATCAGAACTTAAACATTAAGAATTTTATCAATAATATTATGCTTCAAATATTTTACGAAATTTTCAAAACACACATGTTGCAACAAATAAAAAAGCAAGCATGCAATTTTGACAGACTACCTTGCAGGTTAGTGGTACAGCTGAAAATACAGTCTCAAGTTGTGTGCTAACTAGCTTTTCTTACCAATGATTAAGGCCACGTGTCTTTATTTTAATCAGAATAGTTACATACTAGTTAAGTAAGAATGGAAAATTGGTGTCTCCTTACCTAAAGAGGCAATGGCAAACATTCTATAGAAATCCCACTCCTTAGCATATCTGATCAAGTCGTCAGGGGCAGTGTTCTGGCTGGAATCTTGAAGCTGCCACCACCGCAGATATGCTTCGCAAAGCAAACAAAACATGCAGAGTTTTCCATGGATCTAATAGTCAAAGACATTGCCACTGAATTAGGTAAAGAAATACTCGGTTGCATTTAACATCACAGGCACAAAGGTAGCAAAAGTATTCACGGCTTTGAAGACCATCCCATCTAATTGTTTTTCATATTTAGAACTTCCTTCCTAATAAAGCAGCTAATTGCAGTGGTTCTCAATCAGTATTGTACATCAGAATCATATGGGGAGATTTTTCAAAATATAAATGTCTAGGCTCTGCTCCCCATTCAGAATCTTTGGTTGTAAAGACATCCACATTTTGAAACAACTACAGATTCTAGTGTGCACCCTTGACTGTTTTAAACAGTAGTCTACCTTTCATTAAGTATTTTCAACATCTGTCTGTCCTATACTCACAATCAAGCAAAGAATTTATGTGACTCCTGTATGTGAGGAAACAGCAATAAGAGAACAAATTCAACCTGAATATTTCACAATACTGCATAAGAAACTATTAGCCTAAAGATAAATTTTCTTTAAAAATGCCTCAGGTGGATGAGTAGTACTCAATATACTAAAAGAGAACAATTAGAAGCTGGAAGTTCTTAAGAGTGGGATTTCGGCTAAAATAGAAAACACTAGGCCAGGCATGGTGGCTCCCTTGAGCTCAGGAGTTTGAGACTAGCCTGGGCAAGAGTGATCACTGCCAGTGATCACATTCTTCAACATTCATTAAGTATTCTATTAAAAATAAAAAAACCAGCTGGGAGTTGTGGCATCCTCCTATAGTCCCTTCTTCTCAGAGGATTGCTCAAGCCAAAAAGTTTGAGGTTGTTGTGAGCTATGATGCCACAGCTCTCTACCCAGGGCAACTCTTGTCTCAACAAAAAAAAAAAAAAAGGAAGAAAATACTAGGCAACAAGAATTTGTTGGCTTTTTCCCTACGTATTTCTCCACAGACTAAGTGTGGTCCATCAATACAAAGTGGGGGAACAAAGCATGCGTGTAAAGCCAGTGTGGTCCAGCGGCAGGCATCATTCAGGATCCTGAGCTCCTCCAGCTGACACACCAATTCCCCTGGCTGCATTCGGCAATAGCACCCTAGTTCTAGGAAGGCTTCAGTTTGGCGGATTTAAAGCTGCCCCAACCAGCCAGCTGATTCTAATATGCAGCAAAGTGTGGGAATCAATGCTCTGAAAATTTAGATAGTACCTAGGTAACTTGGGAGGTGGGGCAGGAATAAATACACTGCAACACAACTGTCTAAGTCAGCCCAAATTCAGGATTGACAGATTTAGCAAACAAAAACAAAGGATTTGAATCTCAGATGCACAACAAATAAATTTTTTTTTTGTAAGTATGTTCTGTGTAATGTTTAAGATGCATATACACTACAAAATGTGTTTGTTGTATATCTGAAACTCAAATTTAACTGGGTATCCTGTATATTATCTGTCGTTTCTACTATTAGATTTCTCAATTTGATGAACTAAAAGTATATTTTGAAAAATCAAACTTTATAAATCATGACTTTTCTAATTAAACTCAATGTTGTTATTTATCTCAGACATTCCTTTAATCACAGACTCAAAAAGGCAATAAATTATGTTATTATTATTATTTTTATTTTGCAGTGTTTGGCCAGGGCTGAGTTTGAACCTGCCACCTCCAGTATATGGGGCTGGTGCCCTACTCCTTGAGCCACAGGCGCCACCCTAAATTATGTTTTTTAATATTTTTCTTTTAATGTTTGCTTCTTTTAGGAACAATTCTCTCCTTATCTGGATATGTTAAATTTTATTTTGTTTAAAATCAGTGATTATGTGGCTTGGCACCTGTAGCTCAGTGGCTAGGGTGCCAGCCACATACACCAGAGCTGGCAGGTTTGAATCCTGCTGGAAACTGACAAACAGCAATAACAACTACAACCAAAAAAAAAAAAACCCAGCCGGGTGTTGTGGCCAGTGCCTGTAGTCCCAGCTACTTGGGACGTGAGGCTAAGGCAAGAGAATCATGTAAGCCCAAGAGTTTGAGGTTTCTGTGAGCTGTGATGCCACTGCACTCTACCCAGGGTGACACAGTGATACTCTGTCTCAAAAAAAAAAAAAAAAAATCAATGATATGTGCTTCTACCTAATAAAAGGCAATCCAGATTAAGGTTTGTCAGTTTCCTGCCAGTGATTATATTCTTAAACATTCATTAAGTATTGCATACCTTTTCAAACCAAAACCTGTTATTTCTAGAAACTTCTAGAAATGCTGAAATATAAGACCCACCCTACCCTTAAGCTAGTATTTCTTTTTCCTTTTCATAATATTCTTTAATTCTTATTATTCTTTTGGAATGATGCAGAATTCTTCTTTTAAAATGCAATAGTATCACCAAGTAAAATAAAAAAATATTATCACAACTTACATTTATTTTAGTATTAAAAAGAATATGTCGGTAGGCCTGGGCTTTGCATAAAATAGCATTAATCAAGATGATAACAGGATCATACTCAATGTATTTGTCTACAGGTTTCTGGCAGGATTTCTGAAATAATACAAGATAATATTAGAACAAGTAAAGTCACACATTCTGAAATCCTAAAGGATTTCCAAATAGCACAGTTTATCTGGACAGGCCTTGTTAAGCCATACTAGCATTTATTTAAATGAACTTGCATTCAGACACAAAATGTATTATTTACATAGGAAGTGGTTTTAAATATGCCTAAATCTTCTAGGCTACAAATATTAATATTTTAACCCTATGCTTAAGAAGCTAAAAAGATATCTGACTTAAAGACTGAGTTTAGGTAGGAAAGTATCCCAAAAGATTCTACCTTCAATCTGTTGGGATTCTATTTTCCTTTTGCAGTTTTTTTGGCTGGGGCTGGGCTTGAACCCACCACCTCTGGCATACGGGGCCAGCGTCTTACTCCTTTGAGCCACAGGGATTCTATTTTCAATCCTACTTTTCATTTGTAGGAATTGGTATAAAATAAATTTATAACGTACTTTCATTGATAAATTGTTGCCTATTGGCTAGATGGTTACAAGTTTGTAAAGAATGAGGCACAGGGCCACTGATACTGAGGTGGCAAATACCAGGGGTAGCCTGTTTTCTTCAACATTAACATCAAGAATACGGAAAGAAAATTGTCTTCTCTGCTACAGAAGGGACAGTGGACAGTGCTGGGCCATGTGTAAGGAACTGGCCTATGCAGCCTGGCTCTAGATTCCAATCCAGGTCCCCCTGGCTCTCAGCAGTTCCTGGTAAATGAATCTGTTTCCCCTGAAGGGTTATCAATTTAGAGTTCAGTTTCTTTAGACACATGTGATTACAATGCCATCAGATCCCACTAGCAGTAGAACTTGTAAAATCCAAGTATGTGAAAACAAGCTCACAGGCCCTCACGCCTGTAACCTCACACTTTGAGAGGCCAAAGTAGGAGGATCATGTGAGGCCTTTAGTTTGAGACTCTGTCTCTGTGAAAAACAGAAAAATTAGGCAGTGCAGTGGCACACACCTGTAGTCTCAGCTACTCAGGAGGCGGAGGCAGGAGGATTACTGGAGCTCAGGAGTTTGAGGTTGCTGTGAGCTATCATCATGATCCTGCACTTTAAACCAGGTGACAGAGACAGACTCCATTTAAAAAACGAACAACCTCCCCACCACCCCCAAAACAAGCTCATTAGAAATGTGAAATGTGAAGCAGTATCAGTTACAGAGGTTGCATCAATGCTACAATTTACTTTATAAAACTAAGGGGGCCTCTCTTTATCTGCAGTCTCACTTTTTGTAGATCTGCATGGAATATTAAAGGGAAAATTCCAGAAATAAACTGTTCATGAGTTTTAAATTGCACGCCATCCTGCTCTGCTGCCTGGGACATGAATCATTCTTTGTCCAGCATATCCAAGCTATAGATGATCCCCACCTGTTAGTCACTTAGTGGCCATCTCGGTTATCAGACTGAGTGCTGCAGTATCACAACACATACCCTTCAGATAAGGGGACCACAGGGATGGCCATTAATTCAAACACCAAAACATTGTGAAACACTGGGGATAAAACAGAAGCAGAGATAGGTATACAAATATACTAGAGGTATAGTATAGACTAGGTGTGGTGGCTCACACCTATAATCCTAGCACTCTAGGAGGCCAAGGCAGGAGGATCACTTGAGCTCAGGAGTCTAAGACCAACCTGGGCAAGAATGAGACCCTGTCTCTACTAAAAATAGAAAAGTAAGCTGAGCACTGTGGTGTCCACCTGTACTCCCAGCTACTCAGGAGGCTGAGGCAGGAGAATCACTTGAGCTCAGGAGTTTGAGGGTGGTGTGAGCTATGACACTGCAGCACCCTATCTGTCAACCCCCTACAAAAACTCCAAAATACACACACACACACACACACACAGGGTGCTAAAAAATGTATATGCATTTTAAGAAAGAAAAACAGTGTAAAAAATTATAATATTTAAGTCACAGCTGACTTTTGCAATTATAGGAGATGTAAGATAACAAATGTTACCAGGACATATGTATTATAATTTTAATACAGTTTTTTCCTTTCTTAAAATGTATATACATTTTTGGGCAACCTGTATGTGTGTGTATGCAGTATATACATGGGTCATTACAAAAGTTTTGAGATACCCAAAAACCAAGAACTGTAAAATCCCTGTGGATGGAAACAAGTAAGCCCTCCCAGCAACACTGATAAGCCCAACAAGTGAAACCTGCACAGGTGAATCGAAAAGGGTATTGTGAACTGTGTTTCCTGGAAGTGAAATAATGGACCAAAACCAGTCTCAAAACTTTTGTAGTGACTTCTATATATTACATCAAAGTGCTATAAGAAAAATGAAATACAATGAAGAATATTAATTCTGCACTTCAAATGTAGTAAAAAATTGTGTTTATTTCCAACTTCATTTAGTTTCTCCACTTCATTCATGTCATTATAAGAAACGAGTATGTTTTTCCAATTGTTAAATGAACCCATGAAGGCATATATACTGTTATAAGTTTAAATCCACTCAAGCAAACTGAGGAATAAGGAATTACTGTATTTCACCTGAGCAGAGAGTAAGCCAGCATCTAAACCAAAGTCTCAGAATCAGAAATCCCATATTCATGACAAAGAGCTATTTTACATATTTCTTCCCTGTGCTACTCATGTGGACCCTCTGTTTATAGATTGGAAGACATGAGATAGTACTTTATTTTAAAATGAAACTTCTAAGAGATCAAGGGTCCTTAGAATCATAAGTGTAAGGCTCTGGATTTGGACAATTTTCAGCAAGTGCAGGTACCAGCACTGGAGACACACCAGCTGTTACTCCTTTTACTTTTGTTCATTTGACAATTATTTTCAGAGTCGCTACTGCATTTATAACAGCTCTCTTTTCTTGGCCATTTCATGGATCAGGCACTTCCAAGGTGCTATATATTCACTCTTAGCCAAAAGTCTCTAAGCTCAGTAACAGTTGAGAAAGAGATAAAACAAGTCAGCATGATAAAGTCTGGCGGCCACAGCCATCAGATTATGTAGCATTCCCAGTGCTACCATGAAATGAGCACAGGGTGACACGGAGCAGAAGAGGCAGCTTCTGGTGTTATGTGACATGCCACATGTTTCAAGCTTTTTCCATCTTCCCTTCCTAGCATTCCTGCTGCTTCTCCCTGGTCAGCTCAGACCTGATTTTTCCCTGTTCTCCCTTTACTATTTGCTTTTCCCTTACATGCTGGTCTCAACTTTCTCTCCTCATGCCTTCACCTTGAATGGATGGAGGAAAACTAAACACACAAAAATCCAAACAAATGTCATACAACATCTTACTGGGAGTTATATTTTCTAAATTCAGTAAACATATTCTCTTATGTTGGCAAAATTCTTCCATTCCATATAATTTACTACTTAATAGACAAGTACCCAGAAAAGATAATGTTTCCTCTAAGAAATCCCTCCAGCACAGGGACCATGTATACTCTGGGCATTCAAATAATGCTTTTACCACTTCAGTCTTAAGATGGCTATCACTTACACTGTCCTCCTGTGTTCTCTAACTGCCTAATCAGTCACATCTCTTTTAGAATATAAATTGGCCAAACCATTCCCTTCATTTATTCTCAAATCTGTTTAATTTTAGCTCTATAATAAGCAAACATATATCTTTTTTTTTTTTTTGAGACGGAGCCTCAAGCTGTCCCCCTGGGTAGAGTGCCATGGCATCACAGTTCACAGCAACCTCCAACTCCTGGGCTCAAGCAAGTCTCCTGCCTCAGCCTCCAGCCATTTTTTGGTTGCAGCCATCATTGCTGTTTGGCGGGCCTGGGCTGGGGATTCAAACCCGCCACCTTAGGTGTATGTGGCTGGCGCCTTAGCCGCTTGACCCACAGGCGCCGAGCCAGCAAACATGTATCTTAACAGGAGACCCTCAGAACTTTAAGCTTCTCAAGGGAAGGACTGTGGTTCATTCATCTTTGCATCCAGCATTCCAAGCGTGGGAGCTGAGTGCTGCAGTGCTAAACAGAACTGAAACTTAGGAGAATCGTTTTTTTTTTTTTTTTTTTTTTTTTT
Organism: Galagoides demidoff; assembly: GCA_963574575.1. Lineage (NCBI taxonomy): Eukaryota > Metazoa > Chordata > Mammalia > Primates > Galagidae > Galagoides > Galagoides demidoff. Next base: position 32,419 of record CAUYQV010018744.1, read on the forward strand.
GAGACGGAGCCTCAAGCTATCCCCCTGGGTAGAGCGCCATGGCATCACAGCTCATAGCAACCTCCAACTCCTGGGCTCAAGTGATTCTCCTGCCTCCGCCTCCCAAGTAGCTGGGACCACAGGCGCCTGCCACAACGCCCGGCCATTTTTTGGTTGCAGCCATCATTGTTGTTTGG
>CAUYQV010018747.1:0-18986 GCA_963574575.1 Galagoides demidoff
TCTGCCATGAGGACAAAAGGACTGGTGTGACCTCTAGGCTGCTGTCTGTATGGGGCTGGGGTCATCCTGTGCTATTTGTACAGATAAACCTGAGGTAGGAAAAAAAAAGCAGCTGAATTCAAATATATATGTCCATTTGAGTTGAGGCAAATACAGAGTTATATGTAAACAAAAACTAAGGTATCACAGAAGGTCAGTATTTTAGCCTAACACTATACTTTTGGAAGAATCCCTCAGACTTCACTCAGACCTCATGTCCTCTTTCCTAGTTAAGATACAATCTATACACACTGATGAGTTCATTTCTGAGCTCACATTGGAGTGTTTGTTGCCAGCAGGTGCACTGGCCATAGCTGGAAGTCAACAGGCAAAAAATAAAGGGAAAAAAAGGTCACATCCTTAAGGACTACCCCTCAGTAGTCTCTGAGAATATGTGTACGTCTGTAAGCCAGTGCATGTGTCAAATGACCCTCTGTTCTCTGACCTGAGTGTCAGGATTATAGGCGTGAACCACCGTGCTTGGCCACAAATTTGGGGTTTGATCTGGTAACTAGTATAGATCACACAACTCAGTCACAGATTACAAGAAGTAAATTAAGTGTAGTTGTGATCTTTTTTGCCCAATTATTGGAAGCAAACTGTACAAGTCTGCAGGAATACTTAAAGGATATAATTGCATTATGTTTTTCCTCCTATTCCTAATGTTCAGTAATTTATGGAGGTTCTTTTTGTCTACAGAGCTTGTATTTATCAATATTCAGACAGGAGATGCATTCTTGGCTACAGAACCAAAATTCTCTATAATTTGTTTCGTAGAAATATTCAATTTGGACCAATTTTGCTTCCTTTTCCTGAGAAAATGGTTTTGGCTGTCTTGCTGTGGATACCGTTGACTCCTCCTGTATAAACAGCAAGATGCTTTGCTGCTGTAGTTTCACCCAGGACTCCTGGAAAGATTCTCTTTCAATAGCTTCTTCACAGACATCTTAGGAAGATTTCAGAAATGGTAGGTTAGACGTTGGTGCAAAAAATAAGCAAAGAAAACACTGCCGATACCAATAATAGATGTCATGCTTTCAGGGCTATTTGGGAGGACTGAATTTTTGTACAATTTTTACTTCCTTCAAACCCCCTTTCCTAATGTGTATCCTCCCCTAACCCCATAAATTACTGTCACGGGCTTTACATTACTTAAAAATGCTCCTTGATGCTGGACGGCAAGGCTAATGGACTTAGGACAAAACAATTGATCTTGAAGGCAAGGGAATCCACCTAAATCCTATCTTTAGGTGCTTCTTAATGTCATTACAGGCTTCACAGACAATCAAAGCTGGGTTCAGAAATAGCAACTATCCCACAGCTTCATAATCCATTTTCCTCATCTAGATAGATCCATTCTATTATAAATAAAACATTTCACAAACACATGTTCATCCTCCTCTTTCCTCACTCCTAAAACGGTAAAAATATGGAGAAAGGAGGGCTTTTGACCAAAGAATTGGTCAATATACATATGAGAGCTGTGTGTCAATATTGACACAGTAGTGTTTATTCTAATGCATTAGGAAGAATGGAGCAATAAATACATGATGGGAAACTATTGTCAAGCATAGAAATACAGCCTAAAACCAAAAAGTGTTGTAAGAGTAGCAAAATTAGCTTCAATTATGACCACGCAATTTGATATTTCTAAAATACCAGAGAACTCCAACATACTAATAGATTAATAGAATTATCTTAACATCATGGAAAATAGAAAACAGTTTTCCTATAGAGAATGAAAAATATGGTCAAAGTTAAAATATTGTTCCATTTTGTTCATTTATTTAATAAATATTGCATGCTAACTACATACCAGGCTTTCTCCTAGACACCGAATATAGCAGCAAACTTGCTTCCTATAGGAGTTTCTATTCCAATGGGCAAAAGCAGATGACCAACAAATAAATGCAGAAAATGTGTAATTTTTTAGATGGTCAAAATTATTATGGAGAAAAAGGGGGGCAGAGTGGAAAAGTGAAACAGAGGAGATTTTCTACATAAGGTTGTGAGGAAACCCCTCAGTTAAGAAGGGGACATTTGAAAAACTCTAAAGAGACAAAGAAACAATGCATGAAGCTGTCTTAAGCAAGAACGTTGCAATCAAGGGTGGAAGGGTCTTGGTATATTCTGTAAATGGCAAGGCCAGGCAATGCCACGTCCAGGCAGAACAAAGAAGAAGGAGAATGTGGCACCTGACCCAGAGGATCTAGCGAGGGAAACTGAGAAGCAACAGCCAGTAAGGTAGGAAAAATATGAGGAGAGTGTGCTGAGTGGAAACCAAAGCAAGGAGGTGTTCCAAGGAGAAGCTGAGCTAAATTTTGCTGATATTCAAGTAAGACAAGGTGCAAGAGCTGACCCTTGTATCTGGAAACATCTTCAGTGACTCTGACAAGATCAGTTTCTTTGCGGAGAAGAGGAGTGAGCACCTGTTACAAAGCCTGACTGGGAGATAACAAGCAAACACCCCCATTTCAGTGAGTTTTAAGTGGGAGCAGATAATGAGAGCTGGAGCGTTTTCATTTTGTTGTTGTTTAAGATCAAGAAATTATGGTATATTGTTTTGCTGATGGAGATGATCCAGTTGAGATGGAAAGTTATGTTTTCAGGAAAAAGCAGGGAACACCCAACAGCACGGTGAAGGGCGCGTGGTGTAGGTGTGGTGGCAGAGTGCATGGACACAGCTGCAGAGAGTTGTGTGGATGTTGAGGGGGAATTAAGTTTTCTTTTGTTACTACAATGATCTTAGTGATAAGGAAGCCAGGTTGAGAGAGAACGAATGGGGAATTGGTGTTGAAGAGTGAATAGATTAGGGAAATATATGATTGCTGGGAAACAACACTGACCCATTTAATGTTACTGGTTGTGAATTTAAAATAAAACCGATGCTTTGTGCTTTGCTCCAGCTAGTCTGTGCTGGGTGTAAATATGGAGTAGTTAGAAAATTGGAGTGAATGGGGTTGGGGTTTTGCTGGACTAAGCAAATAAGGCAAGGAAGTGTGAGGGAACTGAAGATACTTGCAAGAAAGGGCTTATGATAAGGGACACGGTGTCCAAGCCAGATAAGCTGAGAAACAAGGATATGAAGAGATGAGGACAATGGAGAAAAGGTGGTGATATTGAATGTTGGGTCTCAGAGAGCTTAAAGAATGTTGGAGTGAAAATTCTAGAAAGAGTGAATTAGAACAGTAGGGCTATAGTTTGATAGTGGGATAGTCAGATATGAAATTATACAGGAGATAGTCACAATCACTGGTGATAAAAAGGCTTAGAGAGCAAGTGGTTAAAGGTGGGAGAGAGGGCAAGTTCTTGGGTTGAGAAAAGGTCAAGAAAATGAGAGTTTGTCTGAATTGAGATAGTCACTCTTTCCTTAGGCAAGATGTCATGGGATCAGCCTGGCTTACAGAAATCTCAAACTCCTGGATTCAAGCATTCCTCCTGCTAATTATTCTATTTTTGAGTAGAGATGTGGGTCTCGGTCTTGCTCAGGCGGGTCTCAAACTCCTCAACTCAAAGGATCCTCCTGCCTCAGCCTCCCAGAGTGCTAGGATTACAGGCGTGAGCCACCATGTCTAGCCTGGGCATTGTAGGTTTTGAAATCACCAAAAATTAAATCAGGAGCAGTGTATCAGAGCTGAGGTCCCTGGTACAGGTCCATGACCCATTAGGAACTGGGCTGCATAGCAGGAGGTGAGCACTTGAAGCTTCATCTGTATTTACAACCACCCCCCATCACCCACATCACCACTTGAGCTCTGCCTCCTCTCAGGTCAGCAGGGCATTAGATTTTCATAGAAGCACAAACCCAGGGTAAAACTGTGTGTGGGAAGGATCTAGTTTGCACAGTCCTTATGAGACAATGCCTGGTGATCTGAGTCGGAGCTGAGGCAGTGACGCTAGCACTGGGAGCAGCTGCAAGTGCGATTTCATTAGCAAAGAGGATTTACTGTACAGAGATCATAATAAATAAATTGTTTTCACATTCATATAAAAACTACATACTCCCCACTTTCCGTAGAAAAATTGTCTTCCATGAAACCGGTCCTGGGTGCCAGAAAGGTTGGAGACCACAGTATGAGAGGATCCAGGAACTAAGTTTCCAAGGTATAGGGCACATGACCTGAAAGTCTCCAAATGACTGTCAGAAGTAGCTACAGTACAATATGAGAGTCAAACAGTTTTTGTGAGGAGGGGAGGAAGAACAGCGTGTGATAAGAAGTACACAAAACTGTTCCCCCTTCAAGCTAAGTAATACGCAGTTCCCAACAATGATGACAGCAACCACTCAAGGGGGTAAGAGAAAGGAGGCAAAGCGATGGTTCGCAGAGGCTGAGGTATGGAAGATTTTGCTGGTAACTTCCCTTGAGCAGATGAGTGTGGGGAACTGCTGAAGGCTGGGAGAAGTGATCTCTGTCCAGGCTGTATGAGGATTAGACCATGGAGCTGAGGGCCAGGAGAGTCCTGCTCTTAGGAATGACTGGGGAACATAACAAGACATAAATGCCACTATAAAATTAGTTCTGATATCTCAAAGCTTGGAGAACAGAAACAAGGCTAGGTGTGTAGGTGAGAAAAATGTGGGCTGAACAAGTACGTGCTGGGCCCTGGGCTTTCCCTCCTCTCCGGGTGCTGTGGAAGCTGGGAGAGGCAGGTGATCTTTCAGAAGCACCTGAATCTCTAGGGTCCTCTTGACCACCTTCACCCAACAGTGAACTTCTCCTGCCTGCACCAGGCCTCGTGTGCCTAACATTCTTCACTTCTGGTGCTTTCTATACCAAGTCTTTCATTGGAGAGACGCTCACAATAAATAATCTTCCTCTAAGTCACTTTTCTATTAGACTGCTATCTCCCAAGCATGTATACTTAATGTACCCGGCCTACAAAGATACACTTTGTTCCATCAGCCTCAACTCCGTATGTTCTAAGTTTCTCCAGAAACTTGAAAGAGCACGTGGACTTTTGTACCCTTCAGCCTATGAGATCATTTGCAAATCAAGTCACCTCTAAACCTTATATCTTAAAAAATCGTGTTTATGTTATAGACAAGCAAATACACAAATTATGAAAATAGCCTCTCAAGACTTGTCTCTTTCATTTTTCCACCTTGTTTAGAGAGCTGGGGTTGAGCATAAGAAGGAACACTGACTTCCCCCTTCCCTTGGCTCTTCATTCTTTTCTCGCTCCCTGTGGAGGTGTGTACTCTGAAATGATGAAGCCACGGTGCATACAGTGTGCTCAGTCCTACCACTGGGGGCAGACAGACAGCATTGTCTCCCATGGTCATTCATGTTCCCCACACTGGGATCATGGTCCCACCTCTACCTTTGGCTGGTCAGCAGGTCCCTTGCCTATAATCACATGTGCATTAAATTCTTTAGGGTTGTACTCTGACTGGACCCTGGGGATGTCATGGAGATCCAAAGTAGAGCGAACCTGGTTGTCATGGAGGTTAAACAATCTAGTCAGAAAGGCAGATGCTAATGACTGTACGGTCACAAGGAGGTCCATCACAAGGAGAAAGACAGTTCTTCAATGGCATATAACCAGCTACACACACTGAAAGTGGGCGTAAGTTTCTTCATGTCTCTGTGTGTGTGTGTAGGGGGAGGAAGATATAGCTTTCATGAAGAAGTGACATTTGCCTGAACTTAATTTTAAAGATAATCTTAAATAGGATTAGGATGAATTTTTCTATCCAAAAGTAATAGCAGGACAAAGGGCTGTAGCATTGAAGGTATGTTTGAATCATTTAAAGAAGGCCAGTGTGGTTAGAATGAGGAGAGAGAAATGATTTAGAGGCAGCTGGCACCATATCATTATGCACAAATAGTCATAGCCCTGTGATCCCACAGCTTCATGTAGGAATTGTTTGCTCCTCTTCTTTCTCAACTTGTGGCCTGGTAAATCCCAGTTCTCTCCGTGGTAAATCCCAATTCTGTCCGTGATTTTGAGGGAGTCATACGGATTGCACACGTTACTCTCCTGCATTTGTAGAAATGGACATATCACAAGCTCTAGCTCTTCTTTCTGTGTCACATCTTCCCCCTCCCAGCTCCTTAGTCTGTAATGGATCTGTACATTATGACCCTATACAAGCTGTAGACAGTATTGGCTTTCTATACAGTGCTTCTGTGCAGAGATGGCACGGTATCATTATCTACCAAGCAACTCAGAGAGTGACTTCCTAATGGTTTATTAGATTAGTTTACTATTGCTCAACATATAGGTATTGAATTGGATTATCTTAAATATTTAAATTCTTCAGGTCAAAGCATCACACAGAGTATTTTGTTGGAAACCATCTCATACATGTGTTTATAGAAGTTAAATAAAGTTACAAATGTACTTAATATGAAAAAATATGTATTTTTGCAAAAATTAAGCAAAACAAAGCAAGTTACCAATATTATCTTTAACCTGTGTTATGTTTGAGCAAAACATGGTTATCAAGTGATTACTTAAGAGAGCTGTGCTCTCAGGGTAGGGTATGTTTCCCTGCCCAGAATTTTTCATTTGTTAGAAATATTTTAGTTTGGTTGGATTTTGATAATTAAGAATAATTTTTGAAGAAAGTTCTTACTGTTTAGAATTATCATCAGCTTTTGTTATTCATCCCAGTTGTGACTTTAATGTTTATGCACAGGAGAATGGCAGTTCCGTCTACCATATTGGATATGTGTCCACCTAAATAGCAATGCTTATTTCAAAAAGAAACTGTTGAAGTACAAGGATTGTGTACTGAAATACTGAAAATGTCCTTTTTCCCCATTGGAGTCTCTGGGTAAATGACTGGTCCATGGCTTTTGGAAAGAAATTCTTTGCCCCGCCCCCCGCCCCCCATATAACACAAAGTGAAAGAGTCTCTTGTGTGTCAGTTAAACAGTTTTTGACCCAATCATTGGGATTTTTACAGCACCTTCTAAAACTGAGTCATGGTAGAGTGATACAATTCTCAATCTATTTATGCTAAGGATATTTGGGTAAAATATGCCATTGGTAACTCCCCTTATTTAATTATAGCTGTCTAAATTTCAGTACTTCCAATGGGAATATTAAATAGCCTGGTTGGTATTCCCTGTTGTATAAAATACCACAGTAATAGCCAATGCTCACGTGTGAAATGTGTCTATTAACATGCAGGGACTGGCCACAAATTATTGCTTAAAAGAAAAGCTAGAAAAATATGTGGCAATCACTATTCCCTTAATAGACACGTATGAAAGGGTTTTTGCTTTTGTTATTATTTTTGGTGAATTTTGATCAGTGATAGTGAATCCTTTCCCAAACCTCAATTCTTCAGCAATTAACATTCAACCTTAAATCAAAAACTGTTGCCTCTAGTTCCCTTTGTTAAGACCGACACAGCCTTTAAGTTGACCAGAGGAGGCCAAGCTCGTAAATGCAGGTACCAAATATCAGCTACAGGACATTCTGAATTTGCCTGGCCATTCCTAGAATCCAACTATTATAAAAGTGTCATGAAAACTAGTCAGCATTTTATATAATGTTATTTCAAAATATTTTTCTCTAAAATTTATGGACACATGAATGAATCCAAAGAGACTGTGACACAAGATAAAAACCTTTAAATGGTAATTAAGGGATTTTTTTTCTTATTTCAGCATATAAAGACAAGGAAATGCAATAATTTTAATAATTAAGGATGCAGACTAATGCCCAGTTTTGCAGTACTGATAACAATTTCGTGTTATCATCTTTATTTTTAAGAGTGAAGAAGGCATTTCCTTAATGCACTGTACTGCTCCCCATGCCAGCTCTGCTCAGGCTCAGAATTTGATAATAACATTTCCAAATTGTAAAAATAAAAAATAGCATTCAAAAGTTCGTTAACTCCAAATTTCCAAATCTGCTAACTGAAAGGTTAAGTGCTATAGCACTTGACCTAAGAGAGAGTTTGTCCTCTTTCACAAGACCTGAGTGTAAAGAATAAAGACGGCATTTTTCTTCTTCTCTTTTTTAAAGAAGCCACATGTAATGTTCTCTGAGTTAAGTTTTACCATTCATAATGAATGCAGTCTCGCCATTCAAATGCGACCATAAGTACACAGAAGATAAGAATTTAATTAAATGTAGATTAAAACCAAACAGGAAAACACACTAGCTGATAATTTTATCCCATCCTCTGGCCATATTTTTTATACTTCCTTCTTGTTCTTCTTTGGGCTATAGCTTATCAACATGCCGATAGTACCATAACTCATTACATCTGATGGTGCAGCAGGACTGTGCAGGCTCTGTGCTTGGATTTCCAAGGCACTTAAAATGCAAAGCATGTAAATGTCTCTGTTAAATATACTAGTGTGGTAACACTGGTGAAAAGGAAGTGATGCTGAAGGAATCCGTAAAGCTCTCACAGGATGCATTCATAGTGCATAGTAGCAAAGGGAATTTTCAAAGTGGTACCCATATGTGAATTCACCCATATGTGGTGGGGTTGAGCTCTTTTAGCAATGGACAAGTTGAAGTGCCAATCAACTTGCTCAGTTTACTTCAATTCTGTAGACTTGGGTACACTTGTATTTATTTCTCTTTATAGGAGAATGACTTTTTTTACATTATTGACTATAATGTAGTCACATGATATCTTTGTGCTTGAACAATGCTCCCGTGAACCTTATATAAAATTATCTCTTATTATTTAATATAAACCTATTGGCATTGTGAAGTAGAGGCCGCACAAGACTAATGACAGAAGTTGGATGGGATAAAAGGCTTTAGTTATTAAGACAATATGTGTGTGTTACTTGGACTTAATCAGCTTATCTATTTTTTCTAATAATTATTTATAATTATTGTAGAAACACTTTAATAATAAATAGTTTAAACCAATCCTGGTCATTATAAAGGAAGGCTCTAACCAAGCACAGTAATTTTTAATCTGAAGGAGAATACAGATGGGGTCTGTTAATTAAATATTGGACTAAGGTTCAGAATGTGAATGCGTTCTTCGACATGCAATCTTGATTTCTTAAGCACTGATAAAACATAACTGAATCATTTATATGTTTGCAGTCTCTGTATCCAAAATTAAGAGCCTTAAGAAGTTTAGCATTCTGTTCTGTATCTTTTTTTCCCCATAGACATAAAATGTTAAACATTTTTTGCAATATAAATTGGTGATAGGTTGTTTTTGTTTTTTGTTTTTTTGTAATAGGTTATTTAGCTCATACTGATGAATAGGGTTTTCTACCTAAAATATCTCTGAAAAATGAGTTAGGTTTTGACTCTTTAATGTAAGTTCTATCATGGAGTACTGAGTTGACTGCACCACTTTCTTGGAGTTAACTGTCCCGTGGTCACATTGTACTCACATCGATATAATAAGGTGGATTGATACAGCTACAACGTCTGCCTTTAAGAATAAATAAGTCACAGGATTGCCCCAATTTTCAGATATTTCATCATCTAAGTAAACAATATTGTCTTGCCATTAAATCACTTGGGAAAATGAGAGTCACCGTATAGATCTGAGCTAAGGTGCCATCACTGGCTGCTCTGAAACGCACTGGCCAGATCCAGACTGCGGGGAACAGTGCTGAGGCGTCAGCAATATTCTCTATTAGCTCCCTCTCTCTTGGTCCCCTTTTCCACTATAATTTAGCTTCAGTGGCCGTATTAAAAAGGAATCAAATAGAATTGTAGAGAGTAACAATACACTGCAAAATGGAGAAACATATTTCAGGATTTTGAAAAAATACATTGAAAATGTTTTTGTCTGCTAAAAATGTTTAAACATAAAAAGAAAACTAGTCAGCATATATCTGCATAAGGTGTCAGAGGTAAAATCACTAAGTCTCTAAGGGAGACCTGCAGCCTCAGGGAAACGTGTGGCCCTCCTGGTCCTTAAGTGTAGCCTTTTGACTGAAAACAAATTTTACAGAACAAATCCTTCTAGTAAAAGGGGTGGAGCAGAGAATGATGAAGCTTTTCTTGCCTTTTTTGGTGCTTACAAAAGAAAGGTCTTGAGGCTCGGCGCCTGTGGCTCAAGCAGCTAAGGCGCCAGCCACATACACCTAAGGTGGTGGGTTCAAATCCAGCCCAGCCTGCCAAACAACAATGACAGCTGCAACCAAAAAATAGCCAGGCATTGTGGCGGGTGCCTGTGGTCCCAGCTACTTGGGAGGCTGAGGCAGGAGACTCGCTTGACCCCAGGAGTTTGAGGTTGCTGTGAGCTGTGATGCTACAGCACTCTACCTAGGGCAACAGCATGAGGCTCTGTCTCAAAAAAAAAAAAAGAAAGAAAGAAAGATCTTGAAATCAGAAGGCCACAGCACCCCTGCACTGTGGGCGAAGCTTGTCTTTCTCTCCTCTCTAGAACCCTGATTTCTGTGAGAGCCATGCTCTCTCCCTAGACACCCTGCCAGATGATGTTAGGTCAGAATAAACAAATGCTGTCTTTTTTAAGATGGAAAAGTGAGAGAAAGGAAGGGGAAGGGGGAGAAGTAGAATGAGAGCAAGGCTGGGAGGGAGAAAGAAAGCACAGGTGAAAAACAGGAGAGCAAGAAAGACAGGGGGAGGAAGGGAGAGGTTGAGAGGTCCTGGACTATGCCATACTGTTGTCTCTAATACTTTGTCAGGAGGGAACTAATGCTGGCTAAAGAAAAGTTGGGAACTTGTGCATAACAAATATTTGGAGAAAAATATGGAAGTGTGAGTATGCAAGATTTCTCCTGGGCTACAGCAGTAAGTGTCAATGGGACCAAACACAGAACAAGCAGTTTGTATTTGGTAGGGCTTTGTTAAGGGTAAAACAGAGAGAAAAAATGGGGTTCATATCTATTGATTACCTACAGTGCGTTGAGACCTGATATGTTATTTTCTTGAAATCCCCGTAGACTGAATTATCTACACTTTACAGATTCCGAAACTAAGTCTCAGGGAGTTTGAGTAACTTCCATCAAAGAACTCAGAGGGTCCAGAGCGGTTTGCCAGAGGCTATCTGTCCTGGTCTGCTTTCTACTTGTCTCTGCACACAACCTGCTTCCTCTGAGGGTGTGGTTTCAATAAATTGCATTTGTGTTTTAACTGTAATGAAATGGCCTTATTAATAAGTTAATTGTTGGAAATTTTCTCTATATTACTATATCCTACTCACTGCTATATCCTAAAGAGTTGTTTGGTTTTTTTTTTAACATTTTACTATTAGTAGGTAAAATTGTGGTCTATGTTTTAAAATCGGTATGATTCAAGAGAAATGAAATTAGATGCATAAATAATCTTTGGGGACATTTTTAAATGCTTATTTCTAAATTATATGTTAGACATTTTTTCTGCTGTCCTGATTTGATGGAGATCTTTGGGAAATGAGGAATTTTATGCCATATACTGTTTGTCTATTCTGATGATACATCTTAGGATGCTACAATTCCAACTGTTTTCTTAAGGCTGAAATGAACAAGAGGAAAGCTCATAATTTGCTTGATTCAGAGGAGAAATATTGGCAGCGCGCAACCAAGATTGCCAAGAGGGAAATTGGTGAAATATATCTTAGAGGCAACTGTGACATTTTAAATGTCAATGTAAGAAATCCAGTTTGGGAGAAATATACAAAAGGATTTTTATAAAGAAAAGATTACCCTGGAACAAAGCTAAAGGAAGCTTTGGCCACCCAGAATATTCTAACACTCCCCTTTGTCTGAGGGAAGCTGTGTTCTCATCCAGACCTATAATAACTGAATTATCAGTCTAGCACACAGACTTTTACGTTGAATGCAAGGTAGACTCTTCAATCAGATTTGATCATTTCTTCTACGTATTCTGTGTTCACCATGTATAAAGAGTAGGGCAATCAGCCAAGGGAAAATGTTTTCCTTCCCATAGTCACACCAGGCAGACTTTAAACATGTTTACTAATGCTAAAAAGTACACACCTGACTTATTTTTACCTTTGCAGACTATGAGGTAGTTACACAAGGAAATCAACATGGATTTCAGGAGCCTGCCTAGCAGGAGAAAATCGTGTATGTCTCAAATTATGAATCAAAATAATGATAAGAGAGCGTGGAAGTTAAAATATTAGTAAAACGTCTGGGTTAATGGGTAGTTACAGTCACCCTCATGGCCGTGGCAAAACATGAAGTCAGATTGTAAGGAATGCGTGTTACAGCGTTAAACAATAACACGTTCTTCCCGGGAAAACTGAAATGACAGGTGTAGCCATTGATGCTTTAAGCGTATACTCTGACCTCAAGACTCCCAATCTGCTACAGTCTGTGGAGCACATACTGTGGAGTCAGACTTGTGCTGAGGGAAAGAAGAACTAGAGAATGTAGTGTGGGAACTTCATCTTATTTACTGCAAAATATGTTTTTCAATGTCTTATTGAGATAACATTTTAAAAATAAAATGGAAATGAACATCTCCCTGACGGCTTACCTCCCTTTCTCATTTTCTTAAGCACAAAAGGAGGTTGATGAGTGATGGAGGCTGCATTTATGTAGCATTTTAAATGGATAATGCTGGGGTATTTGACCTCAGGTAGATTGTTTAAAAAAAAAAAAAAAGTTCTTCCGCTGAGGGTCTCTTAGTTATATTTGAAGCTAGATTCTTTGTGCATTTTCTTTGATTTAAATGGTTTGCCTTAATGATCGGCGCTCATAGGTTTCAGCATTATGCAGAAGATGAAAATAAAACTAGCATTAGTGGAATCCATATTTCTGAAATGCATTCGTTATTGCATTTTGTAGTTCTCTACAGATCATTACTTTGTGCGTGGTTTTGCTCCGATTTCCAATTTGGTCTAATTCTCAGTCACAATTTTTACATTATAACCCACTGCGGATTTTATTTTTTTTTCATTTCAGTAACCATTATTTGAATCATAAAAAAATGCATTACTGTATTCATAATGTACTGCTCATGTGACAGTTTCTGAACTTTAATATTCTTTTCTGTAATGTGCCGGCTTAGCAGCCCATAAAAGAGACATATTGTTTGTAATGTTTCTTACCCACAACAAATGATGTGATTCTGGGGTTTATGAAATGGCAGTAGTTTTCTAAATTTGTGATTCTTCTGTGTTCTATCGTCAAGAACAGTTGTACATCTGCTCAGCACAGACTTTCAGAGACTCTGAACTTTAATTGAGGAAAAATAATGAGGGTTCAGGGACCACTGATACAGAGTCCGTTGCAAAGCAGGTGTCCTGTTGCCAGATCAATGGATTATTTACTCCTTTGTCATAAACAGGAAACAGTTGGTTGTTTGTGGGGACTACACGCATGTTTTTAAGCCTCTGTACGTGTTTTCTCCTTTGTCAAACTGGAACATTTTAAATAGGGCTTAGTTTATAACTTAACTATATTGAATAAACACACAACACATAATAATAAAAAAAAAATGAACCACCTTCTTTGAAATGAACTTTAAGAGTAGTTTAAAGAATATACATCACATATGCTTCCAGCCCTTACCTCCTTGATTGATAAGGTTGCAGTCAGAAACCCTCTATACAATTGCCTGAATATCTCTCTGTCTCTTATGGACATAGGAGAATAGAAGACAGAGGGAAATCTACAATATTAATTGTTGATTGTTTAGATGTTCATTAGGACACAGGAACAGTTTGAACAAGTTTTGCAAACCACCTGAGTAGAATTTTTTTGTGCTCTAATGGGGAGGGGGCAGGGAGCAAAGCTCAGAATGCCTCTCGGAGTGCATAAAACAAGGGCTTCAAGCTTCCAGAAGGCATCAGATTTCTGAATGTGTGGGAGCAATCTCTGACACACCTGAGCAGGAGCAACCCCAGAGGCCAGGGTCGCCCAAAGGGGGCGTGCTCCTCTCTCACTGCTTCTCATTAGCAAACCAAACAAAGGGGCTGTGGGATGCCTGGAATTAGCTGCAATTTTCACCATGACAAGTGACTTTTTTGTTACATAATGATATGCTGGGCATTTAAATCCTAGGTTCTAGAGATCAGTGGTTTAAATTCTAATGATGGGTTTTGTGGCATGAAAGTCTGACTTTTAACACTTGGAGGTTGGAAACCGTATAAACCACACCATAAACTTTACACATAGGGCCCACCTAGAGACAGCTCCTCTGAGCCCTCAGTGCAGTTCACATACACCTCACCTCTCTACCAGAAATGTTACACTCAAAACTATTCTGGGGAATACTCTTCTATTTTACTACACATCTCTTTAATGCCTTTAGGAGTTGAGATTATCACTGGTGATCTGAATTATGTTGGAAAAAACTAGAGAAAAACAAATTTATGCTTAAGAAAAGGAAACTTGAATTTCTAAAATGCAAATGATGACCCTAAATCTGTTAAAGATTCAATAACTTCAAAATACTTCTAACCAAAAAACGAATTTTTGATACTCTGATTCAAGTGTGTTACAGTTTAAAAACACATTGGTTAAAAAAAAAATTGCCTTTTTCTTATTGATGAATGATATATCCATTGCTACATGATGTAATAATGTAACAATGCCTTTTCCCTGCCACAGAGTAGTGACAAAAATATCATTGAATATAGAAATGAAACTGATCTCTGTTCCTACCAAATAATTGCTACTAGTTACATGTGTCATTCTTTAAGTGAGGACTGGATTTTATACTGCCGTTTTACTATTTATCCTTAGTATGGATCCTATACTATTGTTCGCATTTCTAGAATACTATTTAAGAACAGTTATCTTTAGATTTTAAAGTCTTGGTTCCTAAATATTCAGTGCAAGTATTCACTAGCTAGTTTTTCATCTGGTTTTAATTACAATAATAAATATAATTTATTGTTATTTATTAACATGGTAGGGTTGGCTTCCCCATCAGTACTGTCAGAATAAGGGACAAAGGGACCCACTTTTTCCTAGTGAGATGAGTGGGTATGTGGGCTTATGATCAATGAATTTCCACTGAGCACAAAAGCTAGATTGGGGATCAAGGCAAATTATAATTATGCACAATGAGGGAGGTGGCTGCTTCATTTCTATTGATGAGAGGGCTTAAATTAAGAGATAGCTTAAAGTTATTTCATTTAAAAGCCAATATCAGCAATCAGTCTACATTCAACGAGCTTGATAAAGACGGCCACTGTCTTGAAAATATGTAGCATCAGAAATAGAATTATCCATTCATAAATGGGTGCTTTATTCTAGACGGCAAGAAGGAGTGAGTCAGGCTTCGAAGCTCTGTCATACTAGGCAGAGATGAAAAGTTTGAGACGAGGTGACATCAGTGAACATTCTCTGAATAAAAGGCATCAGGAACAAAGTCTTTGTCTAAGACCCCTGATCTCTAGAGATGAATATTCTGCCTGAATTTCTTATTCTGTCACCTGCTGTTCTAATTTCTCAGAAAGAGTGTAAGACACATGAATGGTAAAAGAGGCGTGGTAGTGACTAACCTTTTCTTTCTGTCAATGGAGGTAAAATGTGGGATGTCTTTTTCCCCTCCTTTTAAATACAGATGCGTCCGAGGGTAAACAGAGAACAAAACCAGAGCATGATTTTTAAGCCCCAACACGACTGGTGCAACCTTGGCCCTGGCTGAAGTAGATTTAAGCAGCTATTGTTGGGAGGATTTTTTGTGGTGGGCAAACAAGTCTGCCATAGATATGACCTTAAATGTCTCTGCTTTGCTACGCTTTGTGGTGACCAGAGCGATGTAATGTGAGAGAGAGCCTGTGTGTGTTTTGTAATAGTAGTAGCTGCCCCAGCAGTAGGAAGGACAGAGAAAGGTAACGCTATTTGCAGGAAGTTATTTAGTTGAATGAAAACGTGGCAAACTACCGAAAACCTTCGTTGTTGCGAAAATGGAATTTGATTATCCTGGAAATGAAAATTATGTAAGAAAGGCATTTGAAAGACTTCATAATGATTTTATTGACGTAGTAAAAAAAATATTTTCCAACTGAAGTTTCAGGGCTATCATAAAACCTTTATGTCAAAAATTACCCTTATGCAAAGAGAATAAAAGCATGCTGCAAGCCTTTCAGAAATGCCATTTTCAGAATACCTTCTGATGATTATTGGGCTCTTTTTTCTGGAAAGTTCTATAGAGAATATATTTTAATTAGCTTCCACTTGATACCACTCCCAACTTTGACCCAGTGTGTGATCATATAGAATACATTACAAAAGAACTGGCCATTTGAGTGCTTTAATATAGCTTTGCATTAATGTCAGACATCATTTAGACAAGGCATTAAAAGTGTGATTTTAATGACTGAAGTGTGGTGGGTAGAAGAGGCTTAATCTTTATAGGAAGAACAATTTCAATTAGCTCTAAAATATTAATTTGTTGGTACAACTATATACTCTAATGTATTTGGCTGCAAAACATCTTATGAATAATACATTGCCAGAATCCACTTGTCTTGTTATGTAACTAATGCTGCCTTTTTAAAAAAACAAGGGTTTCTAATTTTATAACCACCATGATTCAGTTAAAATTAAAAAAAAAAAAAAGCCTTGATCATTTTTAATGTCGAAGCTTTTCTCTGCTCCCTTCCCCCAAGGTAATTTGTAAGGCTATAAATAAAGTATGCAATCTCTGGCTAGTAAGATATTGAATAGGTTTTAAACATGATATGGCTATCTGTCTTAAAAATTTAAGGGCATTTTTATTTATTTGTTTACACGGTGAGTGTAAGATATTCTCCCTGGAAACAATTTGTCTTACTGTGGAAAGTGTAAAAATATGAGAACAAAAAAATCACTGCCTACCTTAATCCTACTATTGTGTTTCTGGGAAGTAAAAATGCTGCTGTTCTAGCTTCTCCTCTCCCCGAATATCTCCCTGTGGCCTTATCTTTCCATTGTGCTGGCTGTTTATTGCAACATCTTGGCACTGGTTTGCATGACTGTGCATGTGGCCCTACCTTAAGGTGAGTGAGAACCACACAGGTAAAAACCCCGTAACCCCTTTGAAAATACACTGTTTTTCCCTGCAGCTAACCAGAAATCCGTGATGCTCCTGTAGACTCCTCAGGAGCTGCCTATACAAGTCAAAATGTAGGCGTCTCTAAATGGCACGCACACTGTACACCACCAAGGAGCAGTCGCCTCCTGGCCTGGGGAGCTTTGAGGCTCCCGTGACACAGCACCAGAACAGCTGGATGAAAGACACAAGGCTCAGGGGGGCAGGCCAAGGTGTCACACATCCTGACAGATGCCCCCAAACCGACTAGGGAAGGAGGAACAATGGCTTCCATGGAGGTGGGCCTGAGAAGCACACGTTCTTTTCTATAACTCTCCTAGTCACTCCCTTTGTCGTCGGGGGCATGGGTCCCATTTAGCCTGATTAATTCTCCTATATACGAAAACAGATTTATTTTAATTTAACTCTTGCACAATGTGAGACCGGAGAGGAGAAAATGCTGAGTTTGATAGCAAAGCAGAGTCCCACGGATGCAGTTTTTCAACTAGGTAAAGCAGGCTTTTGTAGTAGATTTCATGCAGCAGTTGGCATTGGCAGTATTGCAAAAAGAGATGTATTCTGTTGTGCTCTGTTTGATCAAGTGCTAAACCCGTGTGATCAATAGAGAGACAGATGTCGGGTGCAGATGGCGATGCCGTGATACCTGGGGCAGCGCGGGCCTGCCAGAATGACAGAATGGGAACAGGGAAGAGCAGCAATGCAACAGAATGTGACAAATGAAATTAGGGTTTATACTAGTCGATAATTTACAGCTAATACAAAGTGACAGAATTTTTCAGTACCCAGTATATTTACTTCCAGTAATGCTGTAGCCAATAAAGGCATATTTCATGCAACATAATAAAATGAAAGCTGTGGGGAAATATAGTCCAACCATTTTTTATTGTGTTACAACTTTTAAAATTGATCCCTGAGAGAATACTAATAGCATGCAAGTCTTGTTAGAGTGACGTCTAAGGCATTTTATCTCCAAATTTATAGCAGCCCAATCACTTACTCTCATTGCATATTAGACCCATAAGTTAAAGGCAGATAACTCTGTGACGACTCAAATGCATAGGCTTCCCTTTAAAAGATATATGGTAAAAAAAACTCTTTCAGTCCATGTATAAAATTATAAAAACAATTATTAATTTCAACTTATTAAAAACATTTTAATTTCCTATATTAATGGGAATGTTTAAGCAGTCACCTGTGTAATTAAAAATGAAAATCTAAGTACATATTAAAAATTTCCCTCCATACCCAGGACAAAAGCCACAGTTATTATATTTGGAATATTTTTTATGACTCCCTAATTCAAAATACATTGATAAATACTTTGAAGTGACAACTTTTTGCAATAATGGTTCATGCATCTGTTGATGTCCTTTTGTGACTGAAATGAATTCTCCATATTCTTGAACACAGACTTACACTCTGTAGCCAGCTGCCAGCAGTCTGGGGATGGTGTAGGGTACATGAACATGCCCATCCCTAATCAAAACTAGGCGGTGGGTTCCTTTCTTTCTGCCTTCACCTCTCTTGATTCTCCTCATTCTGCTGGATTTCTGGGGTTCACAAAAGGGCTTGTAAATCTGGGACCTCTCTCCCCACCCACTTCCCTCATCATTCAAATATTCACTAAGCACTAAAATCCTTATCTGTTGCCCAGGGCTTTTATAACTGTATCCAAATGAAACTCTGAAGATGAATGTCAACCATCAGGGATCATTCCCTAGAAGGCACGTGGGGGAGTATAGGAATTTCCTTGCATTTATACAGGTAAAGCAATGGGGAGGAGGACCCACAACTACCTGCGACAATGACAAATGAGTATTAGTAATATCAGCATGAAATAATCCTTGCTTTCAATGAACTTTCCTGAATTCCTGCTTTGTAAACACCGAAGGAAAACCAAGGCATAGTCTTTGGTGAAAGTAATCACCACCTGGCCGCCGCCCACCCCCCCCCATTTACCAACATAATAAAGGGGGAAAAATATAATTTATTTTTAAAAAACAATTATGATTTTTTATAAAAAAAAATTAAAAGATAAA
>CAUYQV010018748.1:0-25258 GCA_963574575.1 Galagoides demidoff
ATTAATATAAAGTAAGATTTGATAAGCATCCCAGATTTTAAGAAAAACTTTAAAAAATCATAATTATCAATTTATTCAACAGAATGGAAGAGAGGAGAGAATTAGAATTTCAAGAAATGATTCAAAAGATGTCTCAAGAATTCAACGATTTCAAAGACAAAATGACCAAAGATTTTGAACACTGAGGCAAGAGTTTGCAGCCCTCAAAGATCTGAAAAATACAGTAGAATCCCTCGGTAACAGAATGGAATATGCAGGAGAAAGGATCTCTGACATTGAAGACAAAGCTTCTGAATGTGCGCAAGTACACAGGGATGAAGAGAAATGGAGAGAAAAAATGGATCTTTCTCTCAGAGAGCTCTGGCATAATTCAAAGAAAAGTAATATTCATTTTATAGGAATCCCTGAAGGGGATGAAGTGGCTTCACAAAGCACAGAGGCTCTTCTTCATGAAATTATGAAAGAGAACTTTCCAGACATGCCAAGAGATTCTGAAATTCAGACAGCAGACAGTTTCAGAACCCTAGCATGACTCAACCCGAACAAGACATCCCCCAGGCACATCATAATTAACTTCACTAAAGTTAATATGAAAGAGAAAATTCTGAAAGCAGCTAGATGCAAGAAAACCATAACCTACAAGGGGAAGAGTACTAGAATGACTGCAGATCTCTCTGCTGAAACCTTTCAGGCTAGAAGAGAGTGGTCATCAACTTTTTACCTCCTAAAACAAAATAACTTTCAACCCAGGATCCTGTATCCAGCTAAACTGGGTTTCATCTATGATGGAGAAATTAAATACTTTAATGACATTCGCACATTGAAGAAATTTGCCATAACTAAACCAGCCCTCCAGAATATTCTCAGACCTATCCTTCATAATGACTAGTGCAATCTTCTACCACATAAATAAACTCACACAAAAAAATTTTGATCAAATTCCAATTTCCACAGTGGCAAAAGGATTAAAGATGTCCACTGGACTTTCGAAAAACTTGATACCCAAAATTATACCAGGTTTATCAATATTCTCAATCAATGTGAATGGCTTAAATTGTCCTATAAAGAGGCACATATTGGATGATTGGATACAGAAACTCAGACTGGACATCTGCTGTACTCGAATTGCATCTTACTTTAAAAGATAAATATAGACTCAGGGTGAAGGGTTGGTCATCTACATTCCAGGCTAATGGAAAGTAGAAAAAAGCAGGTGTTGCAATTTTATTTGCAGATACATAGGCTTTAAACCACCAAAAGTAAGCAAGGATAAAGATGGACACTTTATATTTGTTAAGGGTAATACTCAATACGATGAGATTTCAATCATCAATATTTATGCACCCAACCAGAATGCACCTCAATTTATAAGAGATACGAGCAACTTGATTTCTCCCAGCTCCATCATAGTTGGAGATTTTAATACTCCTTTGGCGGTGCTAGATAGATCTCTCCAACAAGAAGCTTAGCAAAGAAATTTTAGATTTAAACTTAACCATTCAGCATTTGGATTTAATGGACATCTACAGAACATTTCATCCTAACAAAACTGTATACACATTTTTCCCATCAGCCCACAGAACATACTCCAAAATCTACCACATTTTAGG
This sequence comes from Galagoides demidoff, assembly GCA_963574575.1. Classification (NCBI taxonomy): domain Eukaryota; kingdom Metazoa; phylum Chordata; class Mammalia; order Primates; family Galagidae; genus Galagoides; species Galagoides demidoff. Next base: position 1,611 of record CAUYQV010018748.1, read on the forward strand.
TCACAACAGTCTAACCTCAGCAAATTTAAAAGAATAGAAATTATTCCTTACACCTTCTCAGATCATCATGGAATAAAAGTTGAACTCAGTAACAACAAGAATCTGCAGACTCATACAAAAACATGGAAGCTAAATAACCTTATGCTGAATGATAGGTGGGTCAGACATGAGATCAAGTTTAGCTGTGATAACCTGTTCTAAGAATATGCTAATAGCATTTGACCAACGTCTTCAGGTCACAGGTGTCTCTAACTTCAATTATCATGAAAGAAATTTAAGTCAATCCCAGACCTGCAGATTTTACAGTCTAATTTTCATTAAATGAACTTTTAAAAAACAATCAGTTTTTCTTCTCACAATACTTTAGATTCTCCCTAAACATTCACAAGCAAAATAACAACCACAAGAAAAGTCATATTCAGACATTGATTTATTTCTTATCTTTGGAATTAGTTTGGCTAAGTCAGCAACCAATGAGCATGAGGACGATTGAACTAATAGATACTTCAATTGTTTCCCTTGGAAATAGCAATGAGACTAATAATCATGTACAATAACAATAATAAATTTTATTGGCATTTCATGACAATCATGATGACAATTACCCCAGGTTGAAAACAGGATTACAAGAAAGAATATTAAGCAAGATGTTCCCTGAAATTATAAATGAAATATTCTCTCCTCCATATGTGCCACATTTCTTTCAGAGAATGTATAAGGTAACACCATTTCTTTGATGCATAATAACAGAAAGATCATTCCAACCACTCCAATTGAATTTTTGGTTTTTGGAAGTATATACTAGAAATCTACACACACACACACACACACACATATATATATATATATATATACTCTTTTTCTATATCTGAAATCTTATTTTTTATCTGTAAGTCAGGGAGAAATCTTCTTTCTCACAAGTCAGAGAGAAATCACTTAATATCTGGCAATGGATTAAGCCATCTTTAAATTTGGCTTTTTTAAGCGTAAAATTAAGGACATATAATTTTTATCCCAAAAGTTGAGTGAGTATCAAAAACAACTAATTTTAAATGCCTTAATGTGTGATGATATTGCTCATCTCATGCCATTACATTTGTTTAAAAATAGCAATCTTCTATTTTCAATAAAATTGATGTCAACTATGCAATTCCCTAAACTGTAATAACATCATTAAACAGCAGGTGGTTTTACGGCATTATCATTCCAAGCACTGTTAAAAATATTGATAAAAATCTGTTTCAGTAGCATTAAGTTATTTTCTTCTAACAGAACCTGTACTGTGCATGATTATAGCAATCTTTAATATTATGAAATTCTGTAGAACATTATATATGTATGCTTTTTAAAAATATATGTACAGATATGTATATACACACACAGACACATACACACACACACACATATATTTCCTCCCATCCTGACTGAACTTCAAAATAGATAATAGATAATGAAAAATGTAAGCTGACTTTAACAGTTTGGGTAATTAATGTCTAATGCGTCACCTAAATCTTAGTCAATATTTGTCTTGTAATTTAATATCTCTTCCTGTTCAATGCAATTAATTGTAATTAATTGTGGCTTTGCTTATGGTCACATACAAATCTCCCACCTCCATCCATTCTCAATCACTATATACATCTTTCAAAATGGAGTAGAGTGGGGTTTGTCTGTCTTTCTCACCCATCAGATGAGGGTCATCCAGTTTAAAAAGAGATGTTGGACTTTCCCCATGGTAAATAGCAATTCCTTCATCCAAAATATGTCTCTAGGGTCCCATTCATATGTCAGGCACTTAATTCCAAATGCTTATCTCTTCTAGAGCTCACCCTTGCAGAGGCTTATAAACATTTGATACTGGGAGCTGCACTGTACTCCACGTGTACCCTTAGCAGAAGTGTGAGCCACTCTTAGGTGGTGAATGGAAAAAGGAAAATAGGAGTGAGGCAAAAAGATTTGGATCAGGAGCCAGTAAGAACGGTCTCAAATCCTGTCTCTAGCTTGAGCGTGTGATCTCAGGTCCTGCACTAAGTGTACCTGAGCCTCAGCTTCCTCGTTTGTTCTGTTAGTGCGTGATGAAGATGGCCTCTCAACACTGAAATTATACCACACTGCCCTGCAATCACTCTCATGCCATCTTGTCCATGCTGCTAATTTAAGCATTTTTCAGTTAACAGTGATTAGTATATTTCCAACTAATTTACATTTTCTATTCCTTCTTCTGCTTGCCATTTTGTCTGATGATATTTACTTCCCAAAGGACTTTTTTTTTCCACCACACCTGTACCAGTGATTCTTAAAATTCTTTGGTTAAAATTTTTGTGACAGAAGCCAAGGATTTGTTTTCCCCAGAAAAATGCACATGTCCACATTGACACATAATTTTTCTCATGATTTCAGAATGGGTAAGGACATCCCCACTTAAGGAGCTCAGCATTACTTGGCTCTAGCCAATGGTTATTAGACAGAAATGTTGGAACACACAATTTTTAAAAATTGATTATTTTTATAAAGAACTCAGAAATATAGTTTTCTTATATGAAATCTCCTACTTGTTAAATCTTATCATAAATTAAAAACTGAATACTCCATGTGGACCAAATAAAACCCATTTTTTGAGACTAATATAGTTCATGGAGTATATTTCAAGTATATTTCAAGCAACTCCAAATCCACTGGCTTCTAGTGTATTTTAATAGATGCCCCATGACTGGTTTCCCTTTGCATTCTGAGATGCTTGAATATGAACTGCAGAAGGTTTCAACTCACTCTCTAATCACTTAGCAGACTGGAAATTATCCCAGCCCACTCCTTTTACATGGAAGAAAGCTGAAGCCTTAAAGAATGAAAATACCTTTCCCAAGGTCAGATGGCAAATTACGAACAAAACTAGCATAAGAATTCAAGTCTCCTACTTCTCAGTATAATTTCTTTTTCTCTGTATCTTATACCCTTTTTCCTCATTCTTCCGATATGTCCCCGATAGAAAAAAAATCCATGCTTTGAAATGACCAGCACAATTTTCTCATGTATGTAGCTGTTTTACCTAGGATCATACTGTACATTATTTTGTCTTCTTTATTGATATACAATTCAACATATAGTAAGAAATAATAGTCAACTAAAATAAAATTCTATATAGTTTCATATATAGAAGGTAGACAGAGCCACACATACAATATGAGGCTTTTAACAATGTGAGCTCTCTTCACAAAATTTTTAATTCTTTCATTCTTAACAATGACTCCCTCGTGCTCCCCGTTGTTGTGAACAACATCCTTCCCTTTCCTAAGTTCTTTGCCTAAAATATGTGGTTACTCCCTTTTGGGCACTGTTCAAATCACAGTGGAAGAATGCTAATCTTGACAGCTCAGAAAAAGAACACTTGGATAAGTCAAAATTGATCTGTTTCTTTAGATGCCTTGTCATTTTCAGCCAGTAGTTTGAATTTGCCTTCTCAAATACAGACCACTATGATCAGACCACTATGAAAAACACTGGTAGCTGATGGTTGTCAAAAAATAGAGGAAGTAAAAATAGCATGAAAACAAGATATAATCTTTATTTTTTTCTTTTAAAAAGTATTTCTCTGTGTGGTACTTTTTAACCACAGTCATTGAAACTCTACAGGAAAAAACATATATATGGGTCCTTTTTATAATATTGCTCAAAAAGAATGAAAATTAATGAATAGTACAAAAGAAAATGAGTATCTTTGGGAATACTCCATCTATTCGAATCAATTTGAATCTAATTAAATCATATGAATGTTTTCAAATCTATGGAATCCAGGAATCGTTTTCTAAGTCTTCTCTTCTCCTCTTAGAAAGTACCACATCACGGTATAAAAGTCCATAAGCTAGATCTGCCCTGTATACCTGTTTCTATATCTTAGGTGTACAAACACATACATACATAGATCTATATTGTCCGTAATTTTTTTTGGTTGAGATTATTGTTGAACTTGCTAAGGTGTCTACATTAAAAATCAGGAGATTTTACATACGCACTTGTTTCTGACTTCTCTTAAATAACTGGAAAATCTGGAAACAACTAACCAAGCCTAAGTCACCACTCACCCTTTAAAGGGGATGAACACATCCCCTTTAGACCATATTCCTCACCATTCTTCCTTGTGTCTCCAACACTGAGCTCATTTAACAAATCACTTTGTACCCAAACCTTATCATTCATTTGATTTTTGGTACTTTTGTGGAGATTCACAATTGTGCATTTTGCTTTCATGAATGTAATGCATGCTTCAGTGAAAAGATAGTGACTGGTAGTGTATATACAACTAAAGGAACCAATTATTTCAATTTAGAGAAAAAATAAGAGTTCACATCACAATCGTTTTACACAATACCAGTAAATTTCCCAGTTCAATCTAAGTGGCAATGTTAGAAGTTAATTCTCGGTGTGTCTCTTGCATCTCTGCACATCTGTGAGCAAGAAATCTACTACCCTCTTATTCTGGAAAAATTTCTTGAAGACATTGGCATAGTGAGTAACCCTGGGAGATAGAGACAGCATCTCCCTCCAAAGCACACAACAGACAGGCTTACTGTCCATTACTGAAGATTTAATGATGGCTACACTCAAAGCCTAGACGTCATGCACGTAATGTATCCATGTAACAAATCTGCACTCATACCCACTGAATCTATAAAAATAAAAAAATTAAGATTTGGGTTCCCTTCGCACAGGGTTTTTCTCTTCCAAAGCAACCTACTTCTCTCCCACCTGTGCTGTCCCTCCTGTCTTCTGCCAACAACCATGAAATTATTTCAGGCTAACCTGTTATCCTGGATGGGGGTAAAATTTCAGGTCTTTCACAGCTCTTGACAAGGAGCTCTCGTTACTAATTTTTATGAATTAATTGAACACTAAGAGTTAACTCTAATCTAAATCGTATTGTGTGATTTCAAATCCAATTCACCCCTTTATTCCTATGGCCACATAAGAACAATGATTTATAGACCTGCCACAGGTTTCTGGAATATTCTGGCTGAATTGTTCATGATCAGGATACTGGCATGTAGAGGTGATGTGCTGTGACTACGATATAGGCCTTCCAAGGCAATAGACAACATCTTAAGTACTGGTTCCCTGGCTTATTAGGAAAGTAACTTTGGACTGTTGCTTCCCTTTCTTGAGTCTCAATTTCTTCATCTATGAAACAGGCCAATACTTCCCATAATAAAAGGCTATTTAACTATTAATTTAATGTTTGTAAGTGCCTAGAAAATACATGTGGTATGTGCTCAATAGTTGGAGCTCTTATTGATGTTATGATTCTAATCAATGTTGATTAATCAATATTGATAAGAATAATAAAATTCTTGTTTAAAGTTCTATGCCAAATATCTTTATTCTTCTCAGACTCTTGGGATTACACATTTTTCTAAGAGGTCATCAATGCCAACTTCTTCCTCAGGGTAGCAACTATTTTTGTAGCTTCTCTGATGGGTGTTTATGTATCTCTGCTGGAACAAGTTCATTGACATGACCTTCACTATTTTTATTAAGTGTTCTTTGTGATTTCCTATCCACCTGCTTTAAATATTTTCCAGAATATTTTTTGTAAGAGAAAAATACCAAATGCCCAGACAGAGATCATTTTCATAACTGAACTTTATCTTAAAGAGTATTAAATGGTTGTATTTATAACAAATACATAGGAACTATAAATATTAACTCACTCATAAAATTATTTGTACACAATGTTAAATTTAATGTGTAAACGTATATCTATTCTGTTAATGTTATATATTTATATTTGAGTTTTTAAGCATATAGAACTGTAGATTCTTTCTAAATGTAACACTTTCTGAAAACAAGAAAGTCTGAAGAATTACACAAGAGAGTAGAATATCGCAGTGTCCTGTGAGATTATCTTAGATGTTAGCTAAGGTAAATCTCAATAATAATTGAGGATAAATAGTAATACAGCAGAGGAAATCAAAAGACGGAGAAAATAATCTATTTTAAAATTTATGAGTGTCCCCAAAGTATTCTGTGACTTGAATCTAATTCAAATTGAATTGGGTACAAGACCTGAGGATAATTTATAAGCATGTTGGAAGTGCAGGATGGAGAACAAAGGCTCCCTTTTTAGGGGTCTAGGTGACAGATCCTATCTACCCTATGCCCAAATTGTGAAAGGAGTCATATTTAAAACTGAGGGAAGCAGAAATCATTAGTGCTACACTAAATTAATTTGCTCAGTGTCTGCTGGGATTCTTGGAACTCATTCTACTGGGGAAAAACTTAAATTATAGGTGGCGTATTTTCTATACAACGAACCTGAGTTATTAAAAGCACTAACTAACCTTATCAGCCATCTATTGTTAGCCAAATTGTGAAATTCATTATACTATTTTCCCGCAGAAAAATTTTCAAGCAATTCAGTCAAATGAATTAATTTCAATTCATAAGCATTTATTGAGTGCCTATTTTTACCCTTGTTGAAACATGGTGAATGTACAGATGAATAAGATTTAGGCCTCCTTTCTCACCGTCAAAAAATTTTCATCTAGTAGAGGGACTTTTGGAAGGGTACAAAATACCTACACTAGAAGGTATAACAGGAAAAGGCCCCATTATTTATGAAACTAGGGGCTCCCCCAGGACAAAGACTTGGTCTGATGCATCAATATCTATGCTACTTTAAGCATGAGGTCCACCTTGTCAATCGAATGAATATTTTAAAGAGTGGAGAAAAGAAAGATGGGTCAAAGTTGAGCATAAAATGAAAATACAGGAAATGTCTCCAGGCATGGCTGAGGGAAAAATACAGAAAATATTTGAGCTAGGTTTTTGAAGAATGAAGAAGATTTTGACAGGCAGTTATTGACGAAAAAGGTATTTAAAAAACAGAATTCAGCACAAGCAAGTTTATCCATACTTGAAACAACAAAGCTAAATTCAGTGAAGAGCAGGGAACATCTTTGACGATAAAAGTTTCAGAGTCACTAGCAGGGTATTTCTAGGAGGTATCACATGGAGATTTCAGAGACAGTGGGCCATGTAGAAACACTGCTTCATGTGTGTTTTTATTTTTGTTTGATGAGCATTTATCTTATTCTGATGAGAGCTCACTGATAAGACTGGGAATACCATCTCTTTCCTACATTTATTTAAAATTCTTTAAAGTTCCATCTCCATTTCAGTTCAGTGCCCAAGTCATATGACAAGGAATTTTTATGTGTAAATAGGCATTTTCTGATCAGATGAAACTGTCTAGAACCTTGGATGGTCTCCTGTACCATTGGTCTATTAAGGCTCCATCCAAGGAGATCATTGTTCTTACTTTTTTGTTACTGTGTATTGTTTTGCCAGCTTTTGAGTATCATACAAAAATAATCTTGCTTCTTCAAATCAACGTGTCTATGAGCTTCACCCATTTTCCTGCATGTGGTAGTAGCTCCTTTTTCATTGTTCTGTAGTATTCCATTATATAAATATACCACTGTAATATTCCACTATACACATACTTATTAATATTTATCTGTGTCATGTTAGGAGAATATTTTGGTTGTTTTCAGTTTGAATCAATCAACTATTTTTTGTTCAGAATAAAATCTTCTTACATAGAGTGACCATATAGCACAGTATATTCAGATCCCAGTCTACACTCATTTTTCTAGATTCATTATTAATAGTCATACCCTACCACTTCACTCTTAAAAAGTGGTTTGTATGATCAATTACCTGATAACCGGATACAAAAATCAGATTATACAGTTAAGAAATGTAGGTTTCTGAAATGAAAGATTAAGAATAGGCATCACTTATCATAACAGTAGCTCACTAGATCTATAAAATATAAATTAATTAGAAAAGCCTCCAAAAATTCCAGTTCCATATAGTGACCCTAAGTAATTCAATATTGCTAGGAACTATGGACAGTAATTTATTTGAGAATAACTTTAGAACTTCATTATTTAGGTTACTGAAATTAACTTTTTTTTGACAGTCTCTGTTGTCCAGGCTATAGTGCTGGGGCATCAGCCTAGCTCCCTGAAACCTCAAGCTTCTGGGCTCAAGCAATCCTCCTGCCTCAGCGTCCTGATTATTTGGGACTACAGACACCCACCATGATGCCTGGCTAGTTTTTCTGTTTTGAATAGAGATGGGGGCTCGCTTTTGCTCAGGCTGTTCTCGAACTTCTGAACTAAGGGGATTCTCCTGCCTCAGTCTCCCAGAGTACTAGGATTATAGGCATGAGCCCCCACTCTTGGCCATAAAATTAACTTTTCAAGATTGTCTCAGAACATGAGAACAATAGAATAAAAATTAAAAATTATAACAAGAGTTACTGAACAATTTCTTATCCAAAGACACATTTTTGAGGATTTCTATGGGAGAGTCATGTGTGCAATTTTCTCTCTCAGTGCTCTATTCATTTCAAAACTACATAGTCCAAGGCGAAGAGAACAGAACCACATCTACAAAATGTCCCTGAAGCCATCAGCAATACCCACATGTTTACTTTTCTTCCCCTCATAAAACTTTCTATAGTTTGAGACATCTCATGACTGGACTTGATTTGGTCATTTCCATTTTATTCAGTGCAGTTATTATTGATACTTGTAGAAATTATTAATTGTGCTATTTATTTAATATTCCCAAGTCTTAAATAAAATGATGTTTTCCTTAAGTAACTCAAATTTAACTCCATCTCCATCTCTCCTCTAATCACTAATTTAATCAACAATTTCCATTTATATTATGAATTTCATTCATCACCAGTGAACTGTACATTGAAATACTCCTTTTTAATTTATTTTTGAATACATTATGTATCCTAGAGCACAAACCTAAGTGTTGATGATTTTTAGCTGCATATAGGAGTGTCATAGATGTAATTGTTGCCATTAAAATCCTGTTACTAAGGATTTCTTTTCAATCAGTTTGTGAAATTTAGCCAATACACACGAGAAGGCATGAAAAACTGGCAAACGGCAAAAGCTTGATGGTCTTCTTTAACAAGATGTTAATGTGCATTTATAGTATAGGTATTGAGTGGATTTAGTGCCTCAAAGGCGTGCTTGAACGAGGCCATAGATAAAAGCAAGAAGACTAGCTGGCTAGAAAATTATGAATGATGTCTTCCTAACTGTGCTATGATAAAATAAAAAAGCTCAGACATGTCTCTTAAATAGTGGAGGAGAAAAGATCCCTTTTTAACTCAAATAATCCATTATTGTAAAAGTGACTCCATGAATTTGTAAATGTCCAACAGAAAAAGTGGTGGGAAGATTTGCAAAAATAACAAAAATCTCTGTAGTCTCTTTGTTAGAGATATGCTTTCCTGAAAATATATCTTTTAAAGAAAGAATTTACCTTTATCATATTTAATGTCAAAATATAATATTTATAGATAAGTGCACATAATATTCCATGGTATTCATTATTATTTTGAGATTGTTTTTAATATATTTTTAAATTGTGCTGTTGTTTCAGTTCTTTCCTTTTCCTTAACAAAAAAATTAATCATCTTCCTGGAAACCCAAACTTTAAAGAATCAAAGCATATAATTTGGTATTGTCAGATTTCATGGCATCTAGTGATAAAGTTTTTCTTTCTTTATAGGCTTTTACTTAACAAGCAATTTGCCTCTGTTCTTCATTCTGAATTTCATTAGATGTCCTTCGACCAGTACTCTTTTAAGTTAATTCAATTAGTCAGGCTTCCAACAAAGGGTCTTTAAAATGAATTTTAGCCTATATCTTAAACCATTTTCTCAAAAAAATACTACATATTACAGTGATCCAAATGCTGAGATTTTATAGGACACATTTGCAGTCTTCCACTAAATACAAATTTGCAGCCCTTAATTTCAAATAATATTTCCAGACTTGTTAATGGATATTAAAATCATTGCAAAACTACGTGGTGCTTTGTAATGGAGAATTTTCTGATATAAGACAACTAAAGACTAACTCTGTTGAAAGTATCAAAACACTGTGAGGAGTCTTCATCCATGAATTCTCGACCTCAGACATTTAAACACACCGTGAGGCATTTCCAGCCCCCTTCTTGTGCCTCTTTGGTTGTTCCTAATGTTCCTGGACCTCAGTAGGCAAAAATCTTCTCCTGACCAACCTCTGACCCAACTGAATTTTCTCCAAAGGGAATGGCTTTTCTTCCTTTACGAACATCACAGAATCTTTCCCCATCTTTGTGCAATGTTTCTAGTAAAGCACACACTTAATAATAAACAACATTAAAACAATGGAAAACAGAACCTTGCCCAGGCATCGCTGATGGGCCTGGAAAATGGGGCAGCTATTTTAGAAAACAGTCTGACAGTTCCTCAAAAAGTTCCAGTTACCATATGCCTAGCAATTCCAACCCAGGTATATACCTGAGAGAGATAAAAGCGTGCTCCTCTACAAACACTCATAATTAGTAATGAGTGCAGTTGTATTCTAATCAGAAAAATAGCCAGGCATGGCGTTGTGTGCCTGTCTCCCAGCTAATTGAGAGGCTGAGGCAGGAGGATCACTTGAACACAGAAGTTTGAGGCTGCAGTGAGCAATATTGACACCATTGTACCATAGCCTGGCAGAATGAGACCCAGTAATAAACAAATAAATAAATACTAAAAAGAATGAAGTGACATCTTTTGCAGCAACTTGCATGAAATGGGAAGCCATTATCCTCAGTGAAGTTGCTCAGGAATGGAAAAATAAACACTGGAAACTAACCAATAGTATACATGGTTATTCATGGTATAATAGAGATTCAGAAGAGGGTAGGTTGGGAGGGAGGGGAGGTATCAAAAATTACTTATTGGGTACAATGCATACCATTCAGGTGACAGGTACACCATAAGCTAGGGTGACCAGAAGTCCCACTTTTGGCAGGACAGTCCTGATTTTTAACAATTTGTCCCGTGTCTCACAGCGTTTTAAAAAAAGTCTCGATTTTTGGAAAGAATGAACAAACAAGCAGGAGAACAGTAAGGGAATATATGGTTTTCAGCTGCCATGTGGCTATTTCATCAGGATATGAGTTTATATTATTTTTGTTAATTTCATAATGTTAAACTGTAATAATAACAAATAATTGTTGAGAAGTAGAAGTGATTATTGAGAACTGCTTATCAAAGTTTGCATTGTTGTCAGGCCCCACCCCCGCCCTGCACCACCCCACCCTGCCCCCACCCTACCCCCCTCAATGGTGTCCCACTCTACCAATGTTAAAATCTGGTCACTTCACCATAAGCCCTAACGTTACCATTAGGCAATTCATCATGTACCAAAAGACACTTTTACCCTGTAAATCTATTGAAATTTTTTAGAAGAGAGAAGGAAAAAAAAAAAGAAAATGAAAGTTGACCTATTTCATTGAATTGTAGGAGGTCAAACAATTAAGTTCAAAAACTCATCCTAGAAAACATGCTAAGTTTTGGTTATGTCAGAGAAATAACTTCTGAAGATCTAGTGTACAGCGGGGTGACAATAGTCAATAATGTATAGTGTACTTGACATTTGCTAAGAGGATACATTTTAAGTATGAGTAACACACAAAAAGTTTGTCCTTCAAAAGACGGTAAAAGAAAGAAAAATACATAACTATACTCACTGTACCTGTGCATATTATAGTGGTAAAAATGAGCACCAAAGTAGAATAAGCTGAGTTTGTGTCTATGACTAGTGCTGTAAGGAAAGATTTTTCCTATCCTGATCAGTAATAAATACAGTGACTTTGTTTCTCCTCACATGTGTTTCAATTTAATGGTTCTTATATATTGTGTCAACTTCATGTTCAACTTACACAGCAGTGCACCAATAGAATCAATACTCTTCGATTTGCTGACTGTCCAATCAAGAGAGCAGTGCTCTGGAGTTAGATAAACCCAGCCAGAAGCTAGCATCTGCCAGGTGACTCTGGCGAGTAGTTACCTAAATTAATTTCGGTTTCAGTGGCAGACACTGCCAGTTGCTTTCTTGATATCCATTCTCTGCTTTGAAAACCTCAATTCATCGTAAGCATCAGTGTTCACCAATAATGCATGATTTTGCCTGGGCTACCTTTAGTCATCGGGAAGTAAGAGGAAGCTCTTGAGAGAGGCTTTTAAGTAGGGGCAGAGCCATGGGCATTCCATCTGCGTCCTTTGTTCTTCTCTCTTCCCCATTATTGCTTGTCTGGAATGTAGAGGTAATACCCAGAGAAGCAGCAGCCACCAGGGCATGAGGAAGCACACCACAAGCCAAGGATGTCAAAATAGGATGACAAAAGGATTTCTTCAGACATCATGCAGCTAATGCACTAGCCCCAGACACTGCACATACAACTGTAAACTACATATCAATTGACTAAGCCCCTGTTTATAGGTTTCATGTTGCTTATAGCAGAGCACATTTGGATAGTTGCCTTTCCTGATATTAGCTAAAGATAGTAATTGTACCAATCCCTGTGTTTTTTGATTAGCATTCAAAGTTCCAGCAAATGTTAACTACTGATGTTATTAACCTGGATTCTTTCAAAAATCTTAATGAATAGACACCTCTGAGATGAGTCAAGGCATGAATGACAGACAAACATGGACATACATATGTGTGAACCCAAATACAGAGATATAGAATTGTATAGCTGTTTAGTCTGATAAAATCTGATTGGTTTCTGGTGATACTGTTCTCAGCTAGGGAAGACTGCCGCATTATAACCCTAACATTGGAGCGATTGCCATGTTCCCATGGTCTCAAAGAAGTCAATAAGCAATTGATAAATTTTCTGTCACTGTGGGCAATTAATAGGAGTTACACAGCATTGGTTACATCAATTTTCCTGTATCTGAGGAGCAAAAAGATTGATTTCACAAACTTACTGGTGCATATTGTTTCAAGGCCTATCCCTTGGCCATTTCTATTTAACGCTTTTGCTCAGTCATTGAGAAAAATCTCAGGACTGTCAAATAAAAACTACTTCTATGGAGTTTTTGTCTATTATTCTGCTTTGCAAGTATTTTTGCTATCAGTAATACACTTTCAAGTCGGGAGATGTGGTTAGTCTCTCTCTTACAATGTTTTCATATTTGGAAAATGAGAATAGGAATGGCTTAAAGTTGTTATTCATTTGAGGCTAAAATCTCTGATGACACATTTGAAAAGGTATTAGAAGTATGTGTCTTTTGAAAAAAGAATAGGATTTAGGTTTTATAAGCCTCTCTCATGGGTTTCAGTAACTTGTTTATGATAAAGGAACACAAATATACTTCCAGCACTTTATTCTGGAGAGCACTCTGCTTTCTCATCTTCCTAGAAAGGCCTGGGGTAGGAAACAGTAACATACAAAGATAAGGAAAACATCTAACTGCAGTAATAATAAACCTTAAAGGCAAATCTACAAGTGCCTTTACTCAAATAATTCCCTGGTAACAAATATGAGTGAAACGCCAATCCAGGTCACACACATTCTTAAGTCTTAGAATAACTCAGGGAGCAGGACAGACAAATCCGCTTTCTTCATACAGCTTGTGTTCAAGGGACGTATACATTGATGAAAAGGGTAGGACAGGAAAAAAAGTGGTAAACCAATAAACAAGATAATTTCACATAGTGTTAATACTGCGAGGAATAGCGTATTGATTGATGAGAGAGGAGATCGAGTGGGCGGGAATTTGCCATCTACACAGGGTGATCAGAAAGTCTTTTCAAAAGAAGTGAAGTTTGAGCTAAAATATGAGTGAGAAGGAGAAAGAAGTTGTGTAAAAACTGAGTGTAAACAACCTACAAAGAATAGCTTGTGCCAAAGCCCTAAGGCAGGAAAAAAAAAAAAATAGAGTTGCCTAAAGACCAGCTGGAAAAGTTAGTGGCTGGAATGAACACGGAGTGAGTCCTGGCAGGTGAGGTAATACCGGTCCACAGAAGCCAGACAGACTTCAAGGAAAATGCATGGATTGTATTTTCCATGACATGAGTGATAACTGCAGGGCTTTAGGCATGAGAGTTACTGAACACATTCCATGTTTTGTTTCTTCAACCCCAAGGTCCTTAATGAATCCTATAGTTCAGAGATTAGTTAAGATTATAGAAACAGGCCTGGTGCCCATAGCACAGTGGTTACGCCTCCAGCTACACACACCAAGGCTGGTGGGCTCAAACCTGGCCCAGGCCAGCTAAATTACAATGACAACTGTAACAAAAAAATAGCCGGGCATTGTGGTAGGCTCCTGCAGTCCCAGCTACTTAGGAGGCTGAGGCAAGAGAATCACTTAAGCCCAAGAGTTGGAGGTTGCCATGAGCTGTAACGCCACAGCACTCTACCAAGGACAACATAGTGAGATTCTGCCTCAAAAAAAAAATTATAAAAACAAAAAGAATGTCATTGGTATAATTCCTTAAAATTCAAAAATTGTTAATTGTTCTTATTTTCTTTTTTATTTTGTGCCATCCTGGGCAACATAGCAATTATTATTATTGTTAGTTTTTGTTGTTGTTAAACAGTGGATCTCAGATGGGAGTGTTTTTGCCTCCCCAGGAACATTTGATAATATCTGGAGATACTTTTGGTTGTCAAGATTATAGGATGCTGCTGGTATTTAGTAGGCTAAAGATTGCTATATTGCTTTCAAGCAATACTTGGCCACCACCACAAAATCACCTTGCTTAGTCCAAATGTCAATAGTGCCAAGGCTGAGAAATACTGCTCATTATAAAGGAACTTGTACAATAGAATTTGAAAGATACTGACCTTTCCAACATGTAGCAAATAATTTTTACTTGATTTGATGTTGGTCTTTTTATTTACTCAATGTTCCAATACCTCTCCTTTAAATAAATGCATAAATACATAGAAATAGAACAAAAGCAAAACAATTCTCGGTGCTATGTACTAAATTGTATACCCACTAAAATTCATGTGTTAAAGCCCTAACCCCTCGTGTGTCCATAAGGGAGGAGAGATAGGGTCATTGGGAGGTAATTCTCTCTCTATCTGGACATAGGGTCTTTGGGAGATTACTAAGGTTAAATGAAGCCATAGTAGTGGTCCCTCCAATAAGAAGAGGAAGAGAGAGAGAGGAGAATGAAGTCACTCTGTCTCTCCCCTACCATGTGAGGACATAGTGAGAAGGTCTGTAAACCAGGAAAGTGAGCACTTACCAGATACTAAACCCTGTACCTTGATTTTGAACTTTACACCCTCCAGAGCTGTGAGAAAATAGATTTAATATAAATCCATAAAGCAGGCTGAGCAGACTAAGACTAACAAATAGATCGAGACAAAGCTTTCCAAACAGTGATCAGTGCAGAAGGAGAAGAGAGCTCAACTTCAAAGTCATAGGACTTTCAACCCAAAGCTTATCAAACATTCATCTTGGCAGACAATAAGGAAATGTTTTTGATACTTTCTCTTATGGTGGAAAATATACAACATTCCAATAGCCCTTGACTTGTTAACAACAGCACCCTTCTTGAAATCAGTTAAATCTAGTAGATGACTAGGCAAACATTCAAAACATATGGCTGCATTCCATTAAGTAGCAGTCATGCTATGTACATTTTCATTTTAGAACAACCACATTTATAGTGTGGAATTTATTCTCTAATTGAAATTTATTATCATTTCATCCTGAGACATTTTTTTCCTAAAGATATAAAAGTATTTTATGTTTCAGCAATTGCAATTTTATTCTTCATAATTAATAACATAATTGCCGTGTGTGTCTCATTTTTGATGCATTACAAGAGTCTTGACAGTTGGAAGAGTTTGTGAAATGTGTTATGTTGTGTTGCTTAATACCTTTTTGTGGAAACTGACTTGTCTCCAAGGCAGTTCCATTTGCTACATTACAATGAGACAGTAAGTTACTTTGACAGGGAAACAGGAAAAGGAAGGCAATACTTATAAATATAAATAAGAGCCAAGACAAGAGAGAATTTTAAATTATTCTATAACTTACATGATGATGGAGAGTCCTGATCATCGTAAGCATAAAACTGAAACACGAGACTATTTTCTTTTTCCTCTGATATCTTTATGAACGTAATCAGAACTTTGATACAGTCTTTGCCAGGCAATATTATAAACACCGTTAATGTTTATGAATACATATGACTCATTTCCATTTTTAGCATTTACCTCTCCCTAAAAATAATAGCCCTGTAATTCTGCTCAACGTAAATATTTAAGACTCAACCAGAACCTGTTGTGCTCTGTAAGAACAACAAAACAAGCTTATTTCATGGTTATGTGTAATTGTTCTCATGTAAAATATTAATAAAATTGATTATAACATATGGCTATTTTCTTTAACATGCAATCTAAGAGCATAAGGAAGGGAAGGACATTGAGCTATTGCTCATGATGCAGATTTATTAAATTAGAAATTTAAGAAATATTCGAAAATGAAGCAAAAAATTTTTAGGCCAAAGGAAAGGAAGCACTCTGCTGTCCTGATAAGTGGTTATCAGATTAAAGTTAATCAATTCTGTTTTGTGAGTGTTCCCATGTAATGTTCTTTAATCATCTTTACCTTGAAAAAGAACCTTTACTTTCTACTTCTTTTTCTCTCTCAAAAAGAGAAAGAGAGAGAAGGAGACACAAAAGGAGGAGAAGAAGGAAGAGAAGGGAGAAAAGTACAAAAAAAGGAGAGGAAAGAAAGGAAGAAAGGGAAAGGATTGGAAGCTGGGAATAACAGTTTGGACATCGTTTAGAACTTTCTTTTTCTTTAAAAAGAAAAATAGGTATCAGTTTCTTCAGGAGCAAGGAAAAAAACAGGAAAGTCATAAAGTCAAATTGTAGTCAGACCTTGCCGTTCAGTAATGACCATTGCACCACATGGTTTACTTGAAACCAAGATTACATTAGTCATAATCGGATTTGGGTCCTACTGGGCCAATCTGCCCAGTGATCTGACAAACGAGGTCTGGGCGCTCAGCTTCAGATAGTTTGGACAACATCATAAGACCTGGCCTCCTTCTCCATGGCAGTTTTGGTTACCTTACAGGGCTTCACAGCCTGTCGTTCTCCAAAGATAAAGGAAGAACACTTTCCAGCAGTCATCTCTCACCAGTCATTAGGGCATCTGTAGAAATTAGTTTCTAGTTGCTAAGGCCTGGTGTGAACGTTCCTTTGTAAACATGTCTGGGCTCCCTACTGCTTCATTATGTGGCTACTTGTATGATTTATGGCCCCAACATTTGGCCCAGGATTTGGGAAATCTATGCCCAATGTCTACATCGTGTCCTTTCATTTGGCTGAGCATTTATTTATTTTAAAGAGATCGTCTTGATAATTCTGTTTGTACTTTTCTTTAAATTGCTTTCCATGTTAAATAAATATTTAGCATAAAAGAATAAAAGGAGTGTATTGTCTTCTCTACATTTTGAACCTACTCTCCTTTCCTTAGTTCGTAAGCCAAGCAATAATTTTACCTGCTCATGTAGCATGTTGATTTTTTTAACTGCAGGTTAATTTCTGATCTTTGGGCCCCCCTTAGTGAACACATGCATCTCATATTCTTCCTACCATCCCATGTGTATATTTCAAATAATTCCTTTTCTCTAAAAGTGAAAGTACTGGAGTCCATTGCCAAACCATTAAGAATTAGAGAAGAAAGTTGATTTTTGTGGGACAACTGAATCCAGAGATCTAAAATATAGCATAAGGACTGGAGTTAATAATATTATATACTATCTCCTGCAAATTTTCTGATGGAGTAGATGTTAGCTGTTCTTACCATACATTTAAAAAGTATGTGACACAATGATTATATGAATTGGCTTGACTGTGGTAATCATTTCACTATGTACATCAAAATATCATGTTATACCCCTTATATAAAAATAATAAGAAAGAAAAAATTAGATGAGATGCTCCAAAAGTGTATACATATTTTAAAAATTGAGGTACTGGTAAAGCATATAAACTTATTGAATTAAATATATATTAAATATTATCAATATTATTGATTAGCTTGATTATTACAAAATAATAACCTTGAATCCACGTGCAATGAGGAGTAAGGGTGACATTATGAAATCATCAATATTTTTACCTACTGGAAAATTTGTAGGCAATGACTTTGCCTCTACTCTACCCCTCCCACATTAAAGGAAAGGTTCTGGCAAGGAGTAGGAGGCTCACACCTGTAATCTTACTCACTGTCTGGGAGGCTGAGGTGGGTGCACTGCTTCAGCTCAGGAATTCAAGACCAGCCTGAGCAAAAGCAAGATCCCATCTCTACTAAAAACAAACAAACAAAAAAAAAAACTGAGACATGAGGACCACTTAAGCCCATGAATTTGATGTTGCTGTGAGCTATGATGATGTCATAGCACTCTACCCAAGGGAAGAGAGTGAGAGTCTGTTGCAGAAAAAAAGTAAATAAATATATAAAGAAGAGCGGTACCTGTGACTCAAAGGAATAGGGTGCTGGCCCCATATACTGGAGGTGGTGGGTTCAAATGCAGCCCTGGCCAAAAACTGGAAAAAAAATACATATATATATACACACCCACACATTATATATATAAAGGAAATGTTTTAGTGTTTATTATTACATATATATATGTAATATATATATAAAGGAAATGTTTTGGTGTTTATTATTACTTTAATTGCATCTTAAAAAACTGTCTAATAAAACTGAATACTACAAATAAGTGTATCTCCACTGGTAGAATTTCTGGCATTCCCAAGGTAATAGTAGAGAAAATATAATTCTTATCAGTAAAAACTGCATACCATGCTAACAAAACTATATGATTTGAGCATCCATTCTCTCTATCAACAACTATATCAAGTTATGATGTATTTACATATTATAGTCTTTTTTTTTTGTACACTGTTAATGAGACAGTGAAATAAATTACTGTCTTGTGGCTATCAACATATCATCATACATAAATACTTATGTGAACTATAGAGGAAGATGGAGCCCATTGTTGCTTTAATCCTAACTTTTCTTTGAGATATAAAAGTGCTAAACCACATTAAAGACAAGTTTCAAGTTTAATATGCAACAAGAGCCAAACTCCTAAACTTTCTCCAGACATCTGCCATCATGACGCTTTTTATAAAGAAGACAAACAAATAGCAACATTGGCAAAATTCAGTTTTCTAAAACACTACCCCTGAATAGAAAAAAGAGAAAAGAATTCCTCCTTATTATTTCCCCAGGGAAGGAAAACATCACCATTGTGGTGTGTTTCTGTAAGATTCCAGGTAAGTGGCAAAATCAGTTCTAAATGCGGGACTCTGTTTCAGAATGACTACTCATTTAGTGTCTCCTGGAACAGAGAATGGCACAGGAAATGATTTCTTTCTACTTCACCTGCTAGTTCCTTTGAAGAGCTGCAATTGACATTCCATGACAAATCACCTTCCTTAAGGCTTTTAAGTCACATATCACTACTACAGGCAAGATTTAAGTCCTATGCAGGAGTATCACTCTTGACCAAGCCAAAAATATACTTTTTAGGAATCTTCACAGCCCTTCCAAACCTGAGCCTTGTGTAGCTGGCTTCCTTGAGGGAAGCCTTTGCAAAAGACAGAAAATATCTTCATTTGTCCATGTCACAACAGAACCCAGTATAGTCAATAAACTATATTTATTGGAGTTTTTCATAGGAGGAAAATGCATATTAAAATAGGAATTTACTATGTGCTAATTATTTTCCTTTGTAGAAAATGAATTAAAATTAATCTTATAGAATCCTAACACTATTTCTGTATCATCAATGTGAAATGAAAAATCAAGGTAAATATATACTTGTAGAAAAGAGAGATATATATCAGATATCAATTTCCATGTGCATGTGGTGGAAGTGAAGGAAATGAATGATATAATTTAAGCTTTCCCCCTCTAATTGCAAATTAGGGATATATAAGCAGTCAGTGACATAAGTATAATCTTTCCAGGCTTTTTGTTGTTGTTTTAATTTTAACAATATTCCTCATATTCATCACACTATGTTACTCAACTGAGTTTGTGCCTAAATAGTTTTTATAAAAATACGTCATTGCTCCAGCACTTCCTTGGCTACTTAATACAGATGGCTCAGGTGATTCTACGGGTTGAAAATACATTGACTGGATGTTTTAGGTACAGGCATTCGCCAAGAAAGCTGAGGGGGACAGAGCAAGATGGTGGCCAAGTAATAGCTTCCTTGCAATGGGGCATGGTAAGATTGGGGAGAGAGGACTCCAGGCAGGTTTGGCTTGTGACCTCTGCCCAGAAATATCCCTTTGGGGACACAGGGAGGCAGTGGGAGACTTCTGGACCCAGAAGAGGACAAAAGCAGTGGAGAAGTGGCAAGTAGTTGCATCCAGTGTGAGGCAGTGGCAGCTGCCAACAGCTATAGTTTCAGTAGCAGCAAGATTGTATACAGGGAAAGCCTTCACTGTAGGTTTTTTTGGTTTTTTGGACTTGGGCATTTGGTTGAATTACCCTTGGGAGACTGTGGACAAGTGGTGTAAGTGACTTGGAGTGGTGTCCAGAGTTTGGGAGTGAGCCACTGGACCACACCAGTGCTTTCATTGTTCAGTTGTGGGCTGCATGGCACAGCCATTGTGGGAGAGATGCCCTACAGGCTCCGCCCCAGGGTCCCAGAGGGAGGCCTGTGCTGGGAAACCTTGGGTAAGTGATCTAGTGACTTTGAATAGCTCTCAGAGGTTGGGACTGAGACCCCAGGGAAGAGCAGAGCTTTCAGTGTTCAGCAGTAGGAGAGCTGCCTTGCAGTCTTGGATCTCAGGGGCTTAGAGTGGGGCCAGTTTGGGCACAGCTGATAAGCAGGCAGCCACTTTAGGAGAGATCCCAGGGACACATGCTTTCCTGGGAAAGCTTTTGCTTAACCAAAATCTGTCTGAGGAGAGATTCAGGCTCTCAACCCCATGGGGTTTGAGGGTGAAGAAGTCAGCAGAAGCCTCCAGTCTCCATCTTATACAGCTGTATCAGCAATGTGATTAGCATCTCATCCCCAGAAGATCACCTGTTGCCCAGGCAATATTCAATAAGATGTACATATTGCTTTGGTTTTGGTTTTTTTCTTTTTTTATTTCAATTTCATCCTAGATTTTTCTCTTTTTTAAATTTCTTTTCCTTCCTTTGTCTAAGTGCAAATGTAATTTTTCATGTTGCCATCCTTAATAATAACTTCATTTTTGCTAGTTTTTCTGCCCCTTTTATTTGGCTTTTCCTTCAGCTTTATCCTGTAAGATTTTTGTGTTTGTTAGTTTTGGTTTGATTTATATTTTTGTTTTTCCTCTTTATTTGGTGAAGGTGGGGTAATGTGTCCACTCAGGCTAGAAAAGAGCTGCTGACCTGAAGGGACCCCAACTAACCCAGCGCTCCCAGAGGTTGGGGAATTTTTAAGGTATGTGTCAAAGTACCCAAGTGTACACCTTTATTACTCCTGTCTCCCTCTTTCTCTGCCTCTATTCTTCTTGTCAGTCTTACCTTTTACTCATCCCCTTTCCTTCCTCTTTTTTCTTTGCTTTTTTAAAAAAAAATTTTTCCCTTCTTGCTCTTCAATCTTCTCAACCTTTTAGTCCTGTACCAAAAGAACTCATTGACACCTTAGGTCAGAGGCACAGTAACTTAAAGAGTAAGAGGAAATGAAAAGGAAAAAATAGGGCAAGGAAACAGACAAAAGAAAACACTCATCAGGAAGAAACAGCAGAAAAGTCCTGGCAACATGAAAAACATGGATTCCACTTATAATGAAATGTTAGAAATGACAGAAAGGGAATTTAAAATACAGATAATAAAAACAATTAAAGAAATTGTTGAGAAAGTGGAAAGTAACAAAAAGGAAATCCAAAACCAGAATCAAATAAGAGGTGAACAATATGAAGAATATAAAAGGGATATAGCAATGATAAAGGAATTGAAACAATCAATTAGGGAACTTAAAGATGCAGTAGAAAGTATCAATAGCAAATTAGACCATGCAGAAGAAAGAATGTCAGAGGTAGAGGACAAAACCCTTGAGATAACTCAGATAGCTAAAGAGGCAGGAAAAAAGACAGAGAAAGCAGAATATATTCCCCAGAAGGGGAATAAGAATGCTGCAGAGGAATGAAAGCCATACTGGAGAATATTATAAATGAAAATTTCCCAAATATCACCAAAGATTCTGACACACTCCTTTCAGAGGGATATTGGAGCCCAGGTCACCTCTTCCTAGATAGAGCTTCTCTAAAACACATTGTTATGAACCTGTCCAAAGTCAAGACAAAAGAAAAAATTCTGCAAGCCACAAAGTGTAAGTGCCAATTGACCTACCTGAGCAAATCCATCAAGGTGATTGAAGACTTCTCAAATGAAACTTTTCAAGCCAGAAGACAATGGTCATCTACCTTTAATCTACTTAAACAAAACAATTTCCATCCTAGAATTCAAAATCCTGCTAAGCTAAGGTTTAAATTTGATGGAGAAATCAATCTTTTATTAATATGCAAACATACAGGAAGTTTGCCACAACAAAACCAGCTTCAACCTATTCTTCAAACTGACATTCACAATGGACACCAGCAAAGTAAGCATCCAGAAACTAAAGGACAAAACCTAGCTTCCATAATGATCTAAAAGATAAAACTTAGCAATGGACTTCCACAAAATAAGATGAATAAAACTCCACCACACTTATTATGTCAATAAATATAAATGGCTTGAATTTCCCACTGAAGAGGCATAGATTGGCTGATTGGATTAAAAAAAAAAAACCACAAATCATCCATTTGATGTCTGTAGAAAACACACCTAGCCTCAAAGGACAAATTAAAACTCAGAGTTAAGGTATGGAAGACAATTTTTCAGGCAAATGGAATTCAGAAGAAAAGAGGGGTTGTAAGCTTGTTTTCAGATACAAGTGGATTTTAAAGCAACTAAAGTCAAAAAAGACAAAAATGGGCACTTCATATTGGTCAAGGGAAAAATACAAGAACACATTTCAATTCTCAATATTTATGCACCCAACTTAAATGCTCCCAGATTCTTGCAACATACCTTAATTAGTCTAAGCAATATATATCCCATAACACCTTAATAGTTAGGGAAATTTAACACCTCTTACACAGCTAGACAGATCCTTTAAACAATGGCCTACAGATATATGAAAAAATGCTCATCATCATTATCATCAGAGATGTGCAAATCAAAACTACTTTGAGATATCATCTAACTCCAGTAAGATTAGCTCACATCAGAAAAATCCCAAAACCAGAGATGCAAATATGGACGTGGAGAAAAGGGAACACTTCTACACTGCTGGTGGGAATGTAAACTAATATGTCCCTTTTGGAAAGATGTATGGAGAACACTTAGAGAACTAAAAATAGACCTGCCATTTGATCCTACAATTCCTCTACTAGGTATATATCCAGAAGACCAAAAATCACATTACAACAAAGATATTTGTACCAGAATGTTTATTACAGCCCAATTCATAATTGCTAAATCATGGAAGAAGCCCAAGTGCCCATCGATCCATGAATGTATCAATAAATTGTGGTACATGTATACCATGGAATATTATGCAACCTTAAAGAAAGATGGAGACTTTATCTCCTTCATGTTTACATGGATGGAGCTGGAACATATTCTTCTTAGCAAAGTATCTCAAGAATGGAATAAAAAGTATCTAATGTACTCAGCCCTACTATGAAACTAATTTATAGCTTTCATATGA
>CAUYQV010018749.1:0-32691 GCA_963574575.1 Galagoides demidoff
TCCTTCTTCCTTCCTTCTTTCTGGACTATAGTTATGTTTTACCATCCCAATGAATGTGTAGGTGATTATATACTGATTTCATAGTAGTATTGAATACACTGTATACTTTTTTTTCCATTCTTGAAATACTTTACTAAGAAGACTATGTTCCAGCTCCATCCAGGTAAACATAAAAGATGTGAAGTCTCCATCTTTTTTATGGCTGCATAGTATTCTTAATTTTTTTTATTTTTAATTTTTCTGGGTCCATATTAGTTGTACATATACATAGGGTATGTGTTATTTTTTTTTTTTTTTTTTTTGAGACAGAGCCTCAAGCTGGCATGGCATCACAGCTCACAGCAACCTCCAACTCCTGGGCTCAAGTCTCCTGCCTGAGCCTCCCAAGAAGCCGGGACCATAGACGCCCACCACAACACCCGGCTATTTTTTGGTTGCAGCTGTCATTGTTGCTTGGCGGGCCTACCACCTTAGCCACTGGAGCCACAGGCACCAAGCCTTTTTTTTTTTTTGGAGACAGAGTCTCAAGCTATTACCCTGGATAGAGTGCCTTGGTGTCATAGCTCACAGCAACTTCTAACTCTTGGGCTCAAGTGATCCTCTTGTCTCAGTTTTTCTATTTTTAATAGATACGGGGTCTCGCTCTGGCTCAGCCTGGTGTCCACCCACCTCAACCTCCCAGAGTGCTGGGATTACAGGACGAGCCACTGCTCCCAGCCACATGTAATATTTTAAAACGGGCATACAAGGGCAGCGCCTGTGGCTTAGTGGGTAGGGCACTGACCCCACATATCGAGGGTGCCAGGTTCAAACCCGGCCCAGGCCAAACTGCAACAAAAAAAATAGCCGGGCGTTGTGGCAGGTTCCTATAGTCCCTGCTACTCAGGAGGCTGAGAAAAGAGAATAACCTAAGCTAAGGAGTTGGTGGTTGCTGTGAACTGTGATACATTGGCTCTCTACCAAGGGCAATAAAGTGAGACTCTGTCTTTACAAAAAAAAAAAAAAAACCAGGCAGGCGAAGCGTGAATTAATCTCATCATGGTGATTATGATATCCATCGCCTCAGGCATTTATTATTTCTTTGTCTTAGGAACATGAGAAAAGCCATATGTGACAGATCCACACCTAGTATCATACTGAACAGGAAAAAGCTGAAGGCCCTTCCTCCAAGATCAGAACGGAGATGCCACTTTCACTGCTATTACTCCATAAGCAGCGGAAGTTGTTTGCTAGAGTAGTCAGCCGAGAAAGAAATAAAGGGCATTCAGCCTGGAAAGGAAGAAGTCAAATCATCCCTGTTTGCAGATAATATGATGCTATATCTAGGGAAACCTAGACTCCACAAAAAAATTTACTTAAAACTGAGAAAAACAAAATTCAGTAAACTTGCAGGATACAAAATTGACATACAAAAGGCAGTAGCATTTCTATACGTTGACAGTAAACAATTTGAGAAAGAAACCAAGAAAGTAATTTCATTTACAGTAGCTGCAAATGAAATACCTAGGAATAAGCTTAACCAAAGTTGTGAAAATACCTGGGAATAAGTTTAACCAAAGTCGTGAAAATACCTAGGAATAAGCTTTCAAAGTTGTGAAAGATCTCTATAATGAAAACTGTCAAACATTGATGAAAGAAGTTGAAGAGGACACGAAAAAGGAAAGATAGTCCATGCTCACGGCCTGGATTGTTAAAACGTTGATACTACTGAAACCAATTAATAGATTCAACACAACACCCCTCAAAACATGAATGACATTTTTCACAGAAACAGAAAAAATAATTCTAAAATTTATACGGAACCACCCACAAGAGCCAAAGCTTTCCTGAGCAAAAACAACAAAACCAGAGGAATCACATTACTTGATTTCAAGTTATATTCCAGAGCCATAGTAACCAGATTGCGTGATACTGCCATGAAAAGCAACACACAGACAAGTGGCACAGAGCAGAGAACCCAGAAATAAATGCACACCTTTACAGTGAACTTATCTTGGTGGTTTAGTTTTGATTGAAAACTAAAATCACATCTTTAAATCACATCTTCAAATTGTATTTTTAAGCAAGCTGTTGGTCGTCATCACTATTATTTGTGTATCACCTTCGCAACTGTGATTCTTCTTCAGTGATTTGAATTCTTTTTTAGAGACAGAATCTCACTTTATCACCCTTGGTAGAGTGCTGTGGCATCATAGCTCATGGCAACCTCTAACTCCTAGGCTTAGGCGATTCTCTTGCCTCAGCCTCTAGAGTAGCTGGGACCACAGTGCCTGGCTATTTTTTGTTGCAGTTTGGCTGGGGCTGGGTTTGAACCTGTCACTCTGGTTATATGGGCCAGGCACCCTACCCACTGAGCCACAGGTGCTGCCCAGTGATTTGAATTCTTGAAGTGGATATGCACCTAATAACCTAGCAAACTCCAGTTGGAATTTTCTTCTAAATACTTGGAAGATGATTTTTTTAAAAGGTCCTTTTGTAATGTCACTAAGTACTGAACAGATAAAGTCATGTAAAACTTGATCATAGCTATGTGTCCTTTCAGCCTCCAGGGGCTTCTCGGATAAAGAGGGATTCATGTGTATTGGCCGCTGTGTGGGAATCAGAGGGTAGGTGTTTCCTTTCCTATCCTATCTTTTCTTTTTCTTTTCTCTTCTTCACTTTTCTGCCTTCCCTAGTCACTCAGGAACTCTGATAGCTTCTTATAGCTACACCCATATTGAGGCCTGAACTATTTCACATGTTTTCCGAGTCTTGAGAGTGTGCCAAGATGGTTATTCTGAACTTGATTTCTTCTGTACACAGAGATGTGAGGGCCTTTTCTTTTAGGTGGCCTTACTGTTCTCTGGAGACCGACAAATAGTTTAGTCTCAAGAAATACACAGGATTTTTTAAAAGGAATACCATGTATACAACATTAAAATGTTCACTTGAAGTTAAAGCTGGGTAAAGGAACCATCCTTTCCCAGAAGCCCACAGCTCCAGTGCCATTTTAAATGTCTGTATTTCCTGATTCATCAAGTGAAACTTGGATTAAAAGATTTGAGTTTAAATAATTTTTAAAAACTCACTAGAGAGCTGAGTATGCACGCCTATAATCCTAGCATTTGGGAGGCCAAAGTAGGATTGCTTGAGGTGAGGAGTTTGAGCAAGAGTGAGACCTCATCTCTAAAAATGGCAGAAAAATTAGCTAGGATAGTGGCATACACCTGTAATCCCAGATACTCGCTACTCAGGAGGCTGAGGAGGGGCAGTCTCTTGAGTCTAGAAGTTTGAGGTTGCAAGAGATGAGGTAAAATGATGCCACTACCCTCTAACCCGGATAACAGAGCAAGACTGTCTCAAGAAAGAAGAAAAGAAAGAAAGAAAAAACTCATTAGAAATGAAAAACCTACAGCCACTGTTTCTCACAGTGTTGTCCTTTATTGAGTCCAGTTTCCTGATTGTTGTGATTCGTTTTCTCCAGAGTAACAGAGACCCCCATTCTCTGTAGAAATTTATGAGATATTTCTTTGAATGACTCAGGGATTCGCTTCCATTGCCCTTCTGTTCTGTATTAAACAAGCAGCATTTGGGTTCCAAACTCAGATGCTTTTTAAGCATCTGCTAAATTGCTCCATTCTTCTTAGTATTGAAGAATACATCAGTATCTTGTAATTGTGGCCAGTTTGAGTGTTATTGTACGTCAGTTGCATGAGGTAGAATTGAATTAGCTACCAGTAAAATAATGGCTTTGAATCCAGTCTTCTGCCTCTTGATTAACCTTCACTTAAACCCCAACTCCTGGATTTAGTGTCTGCTTGACATCACTAAAGTGATGAAGGGCACTTTCAGGGTTCTTTTCGGTGAAGACCATTTTCAGGGTTCTTTTTGAAGAAACTGGGAGTAAGTCTGGGACTCTTCATGTCAGTCCAAGAAATCAAGACTGAACACTGGCCAGGTAGCAGATGAGAACACACCTTGTCCTTCAGCGTGCATTTCCATTGATTTCTGACACCAGTTGACCAAGCACACTGCTATTGATGTAGTGTGGAGACTCCCTTGCAACTGTGGTCTCTATGTTATACAGTTATCAAAGGTGGAAAGACTGGTCAACATGCATATAAACCCCAGAGGGTCATTGTTAATAAATGTAAATACCTTCCTGCCACCACATGGTGAGCTGGATACTAAAATCAGGTTTGCCTTTGTTTGGCTTTTTAATGTGACAGTCCAAGGAAACTGAGCTATTCTGGTCTATTCCTAATCAGAAAGAAAAATGCATTGTGGTGAGGCCTGGAAGCTGTTGGTTTATGTGTGTGCTCCTGAATTACCTGCTTCTTCATGCATTGGTTGTGCTTCTTATGGATGTGAAGTGCTGTTGATGTTGCTAATTACCATTTCAAAAGCCTGGCTCTAATAAGGCCAGATACAGCTCTGCATTCTAGCAGGCTCTCTGTGGTGCTAACATTTTGGAGGATGTGAAATTTGATGAATGTTTACAACTAAAGGTCATCTTTCCTCGCACCCAGTGGGTCAGCCCGTCATTTCGGCTGAGCTCTCTGTGTTCCCACTTTGAGTTAATGAGGACTCAAGGACCCGTGAACAGCTGCAGTGGAAAAAGCTTAGACTTGAAGGCAGATAAACAGAAACATTTCAGATGAACCTGAGATTGTTTTTATGTATGTGAACTCTGTAGAACAAAGAAAAATTAAATGCTGAGGACCTTTAAATATGTAGAGAGAGCTACAGATAGCAAGTCTTCCTGCTTGATTTCTGTTATTATCCAAGCCCCCCAATTTTTCTAGCTCTTGCAGTAGGCTGTCAGATTCTAGGCTGTTGGTGTTCCCTGCAAAAGCTCAGGACAGTAAATGGTGTGGCAGTTTCAGGGCGCCCTACTACAAAAGGATAAAATTTTCTGACTATTTAAAAGCAGGAAGTCTCTGTTGAAGCATTGGCCCCCTTAGATCCATGACAGTGAAAGTTCCTTTTTACAACACTGGTTCCAATCAGGGTTTCCAGAGTGTCCAGGCTTTCTGGTGACAGCCGGGCAATATATGTTAAAAGCCTTAAAAATGGTCAGTGACCAAGGAAATCTTTTTCTATGAATTTATTTTAAATTACTTTTAATATGTGAAACAAGATTATGAAAATATTAAAAAGATTAAAGGCTATATTTAAGAATACATTGAAGTGGCTTGGCGCCTGTAGCTCAGTAGGTGGGGTGCCAGCCACGTATACCACAGCTGGTGGGTTCAAACCCAGCCTGGGCCTGTCAAAACAACAATGATAACTACAACCAAAAAAGAAAAAAAAAATAGAATACATTGAAGATAATATGAAAATGTCTTTAAGAATGAAAGCAACCAGACTGGCACCGTGGTTCACTCATGTAATCCCAGCACTCTGGGAAGCTGAGGCAGGTAAATTGCTTGAGCTTAGGAGTTTTGAGATCAGCCTGAGCAAGAGTGAGACCCCCATCTCTACTAAAAATAGAAAAACTAGATAGGCATAGTGGCAAGCACCTGTATTCCCAGCTACTCAGGAAGCTGGGGCAAGAGGATCACTTAAGCCCAAGAGTTTGAGGTTGCTATGAGGTATGATGATGCCGCAGCACTGTACCAGGGTAATAGAGTGAAACTCTGTCTCAAAAAAACAAAAAAGAATGAAAGCGACCTAGGTTGTGTTTAACATAATGGGATGTTGTACATAACATTAATAACTTTGTAAGGAAAGGAAGGACATGGTATAAAAATATTTATTACTCAAAAATAGAAACGGCAAATTTTATATGAGTATTTTACCACAATAAAAAGTGTTCACAAATATTGTAAGTGAAAAAAATCATTTCCAAAACAGAACTTAGTAGCTTTTCATCCTTAAGTGGTAATGCTGTGTTATTTGCTTCTATGTTGAAATTACAACTGATTTTTATTCTTTTCTTTTTCTTAATAGTATTTTCTAATTCTTCTTCCAGTTATGTTTATTACATGTAAACTATGGGCAGGGGAGCAGATAAGCTAAGTAAATTAGCTCTCTCCTCTTCCAGTTATATAAGTAACTTTTTAGTTGAGGATCAATTATTTCTACTTAAGTAAATAAATAACGAGCGCAGAAGGATATATTAGAGAATTTTCTAAAATATGGAGCCCAGTTCTACCAATATAGACATCTACTCAGATTACATACAGTATGGAGATAGTAAACAGACATTACAACCATTTCTGTATTGTTTAAGCACTGATTTTCCTATGAGATTTCAGTATGTGATGCAAAAAAAAAAAAAAAGGTTAGAACTGCTCTGGATATGATGATCCAGAGTTTAAAACAATAAAGACTGTAGTAAAACTCTTGGATGATTGGACTGTGAAATGAGTAAACCTTGATTTAAGCTCCGTGTGAGGCTGGGTGTGGTGGCTCACACCTGTAAAGCCAGCGCTCTGAGAGGCCGAGCTCGGTGTGAGGCTGAGCGCAGTGGCTCACACCTGTAATGCCGGTGCTCTGAGAGGCTGAGCCCCGTGTGAGGCTGGGCACAGTGGCTCACACCTGTAATGCCGGCGCTCTGAGAGGCTGAGCCCCGTGTGAGGCTGGGCGCAGTGGCTCACACCTGTAATGCCAGCGCTCTGAGAGACTGAGCCCTGTGTGAGGCCGCGCAGTCACTCACGCCTGTAATGCCAACACTCTGAGAGGCTGAGGTGGGTGGCTGGACTGAGCTCAGGAGTTTGAGACCAGTCTGAACAAGCACGAGACCTCGTCTGTACCAAAAACAGAAAAACTATCCAGGCATTGTTTGGGGGGCACCTGAGTCCCAATTACTCAGGAGGCTGTGGCAAAAGGATCACTTGAGTCCAGGAGTTTGAGGTTGCTGTGAGCTGTGGCAGCACATCACTCTATCCATGGTAACAGAGTGAGATTCTGTCTATAAACAAGCAAACAAAGAAAGAAAGCAAAGCTCTGTGTGAATAAAAACAGTGTTTTTGTCTCTTAACTGTCATGAATTGTCTCTTTGTTAATACATCAAATGTATGTCTGGTCAGTTTAACAGAGATTTACCTGAACCCCTACTTTGTACAAAGGAAGACACTGGATGTACAAAAGGGGAGAAGGCAAGATTCCTCAAGTGCATATCATGTTTACTGGATTGATGTAACAGTAGACCCCAGATTTATTATGGAACAAGCCGGTGAAGGGTTGATGTGGCCAAAGGAGCTTCTCTGGGTAGTTTGACACAAAGAAAATACCTAAGCGTGTTCTGCTTGGAAGAAGTTTCCCTTTCTTAAAGGAGTGTCATATCTTAACAATTCCAAGCAAAGAATCACCCAGTAGCCTTATTTCAAAGTGTACAGAGTGAAATGTGGGCAGTCACAGACCTACTCACAATTGATACCTATTTGAAATGCTTTAAAAGATATTCCACACAGCAATGGAGAGAGGTTGGCAGTGCCGTGCTCTGACCCGCTCGCTGTGCAGTGCGCGTCCGTCAGAGCGTGTGGTTTCAGGAGACAGACTACCCGGTTACAATGCCATTCTCTCCATTGCTGTGTGCGCTTCCTGTTTAACTTCCTGTGCCTCCTTTCAGCCACCTTTACAAGGCAGGTGACAGTAATAATATTCTAAAAGCAGTTTCAAAAGCAGTGAGATCACTTGTCAAATCATCTTTAAAAAGTGACCGGCCCCTGATAAGTTCTTAGTTAATGTAAGCTCAGTAGTAGGAGCTGAGGGTAGTGGTAAATAAAAGTTTATGGTAAGAATGCTAACTCCTATTTAAATTTAAAAATTTACAGCCGTGAAACACACAAAATTGCAGTGTTTTATATTGCTGAAGGCCAAGAAGACAAGTGTTCGATCCTGTCCAATGAGCGAGGAAGCCAGGCCTATGAGGACTTCGTGGCGGGTCTCGGGTGGGAGGTAGGTGTACAAACCAGGCTTTGTGTGTTTTTACATATGTTTTTCTGTGCAAAAATAACATGAGTAGAGATCTAGACATGGAGAACTTACTGAATTCTTTATTCACACCTATTAGTTGCTTTTTAGTACTTTATACGTGAACTTTTGTTTCATCTTAACTTTCCTCTCAGTATTTTTTTATTTGCTTCTTATCAGAACTGCATAGTCAGATGGGCTTACCCAGCCCTAGTCAGTTCGTAGTGAGAGAAAACAAGTGTGGGCAGTGACTTTGGCCACAATATGGAAATTGAAGAAGAATTCAGTGACTTCGTGAAAAGGCACAGAAAGGGTTGTATGAAGTCAACAGTTGCCACGAAAATAGAACATAGTAGCCATGAAGGGTTAGCTATCAGCCTGTTTCCCTAAGGTAGATCCCAGGATGATAGATATTTTTTAAAAAAAAGTTTATTTTTTCTTTAATAAATGATACTCTGACGTGTAGACATATATGCATTTATACATAGACACACATCTCATCTCTCAGAAACATACATCTAAAGGAAAACATATCCCTAGGATCTGAAAGAATTCAGAGTAGTTAGAGTGAAAATCAGCATATCCAGAACAGTGTTTTATTTGTCATTACTTTTGTTTGAGTTTCGCAGTTATCTGTGCTGTGGGAAACTCTGGAGGTGGGGACAGGGTAAGAGTACATCCAGGTCATCACCACGCTTTCTCACAAGTCAGTTTTAATCTGAAACAGTTATTGCACTTCCAGTAAGTCATGGTTTTCACTAATAAGGTTGCTTCTCCTTTGTCTTAGAATACATTCATTCGTGTATTTTTAAACCAAACTTTGTCTACTAACATTTTAAGAAAAGACTAAAACATAAATTTAGAGTATATGATGATTGCATTTGACCCAGAAGAAATTCTTCTGTTTTTTTTTTTTTTTTCTTTCATGTGTGTTAGTACTTTACTGAAAGAATACTAGTTTGTGGCTTGGTGCACTGGCCACATGCACCAAGGCTGGCAGGTTCAAACCTGGCCTAGGCCAGCTAAACAACGATGACAACTACAACCAAAAAATAGCTGGGCATTGTGGTGGGCTCCTATAGTCCCAGCTACTTGGGAGGCTGAGGCAAGAGAATCACTTAAGCCCAAGAGTGTGAGGTTGCCCTGAGCAGTGACACAATGGCACTCTACTGAGGGCGACATAGTGAGACTCTGTCTCAAGAAAAAAAAAATAATACTAGTAGTTTGTGACAGGCTAAAAAAAATTGGATTAAGGCGCTAAGAAATGGTCATTTATGCCGTAAAGTTAAAGTGAATTGTCACTCATAAACTTTGGGCAGTGATATAAAGTATAATAACCCTTTGACAGGCAGTTTAGCAGTGGCTGCTGAATTGTATGTCTGCGTCTTAGATAAACACTCCTGTGAGTGCTCCTGATTTGAGAAAGCAGAAAACACCGTAGACCCATCAACGGGGGTCTGTACACATTTACACACACATATATAGGAAAAAGGGAGGGGAAAAGAAATATGCACCAAAATTGTGTTAGTTTTTTCAGTTGGTAGGATTATGGAGCACTTTTAGTTTTAATGTTCTTTATTTCTTCATTCTTTTAATCTCGTCTGACTTTGTATTATATTTGCAATCAGAAAGAATTCTATAAAAGTGAAAAGATATTCCCCATTCCAGCTGATTTAGACCCTTGCCCTTCCCTTTTGCACTCTTGGTCAGGTGGATCTCTCCACCCACTGCGGCTTCATGGGTGGCCTCCAGCGCAACGGCAGCACCGGGCAGACCGCCCCTTACTATGCTACCTCGACCGTGGAAGTGATTTTCCACGTTTCTACTCGGATGCCATCAGACTCAGATGACTCACTCACCAAAAAGGTAAGGGACCTCTTTGTGGGACCCTGGTGGCCCTGGCTTGTAGGGAGGCAATGCTAGGACTGGACGACGTGCAGTGCCCAGAGGCCCTGAGTCTGTCTCCCTTGGACCCGACATCCACGTGGCTCCTCCTCAGGCTGCATCTGTGGTCGCCCTAAGTACTAGCGTGGCCCAAACTAGATAACAAAGGACATGAAAAGGAATAGGTTATTTGAGTCTTAAATTCTGAGAATGAGGTTTAGGGAAAGGAAGGGTCTTACTTCTTTACTGTCTGATTTCCCTTCCTGTGAATGTTAGCTGATAGAAAATAACATTTTTGACGTCATAGATTGTCAAAGGTCACAAGATGTAATGTCTAAGAGCAGGCAGGCCACTCTCAGGCTTGCTGTGGGTGGTTTGGCAACATGCAGTGTGGCCAGTGCTGGGAGCTGCTGGCCCTGCAGGCCCAGCCTTGCCACTTACCGTCCTTCAGCTTGCCCTGGGGGCACTTTAACCCAGAATTCAAAGGAAAGTCCATCCATGTGAAGGACCTTAATGGAAGAGGAATTGTAGTCTAGGAGGGAAGTCTAGTAATCTGATCCATTTCTGTAAGTTTCCAGATGAGAAGAGAGTTTCCAAGCGACTATGATTTACACTCTCCTGGCCTGCTGGCAGGTGGCTGATCCTAGAATCCCAGTCTCCCCCCCTCCACTCTCTTCTCATGACACAGATGGGGGGACTGAGATGCTGCCTCATGGTGGCCACTGGCAAGTGCAGTGTGGTGGTGTAGCCAGGCCCCGGGGATGGGCGCTCCTGGTCCATGTGTGTGTTGAGCTATTTCACCAGCCTGTGCTCCTATTTCACATCTCCTAAATGGGATTCAAAATACCTCCTATGGCACAGGGCTGTTGAGTGAAGCAGAATTGCTGAGCACAGAGCCTGAGAGGATGTCCCTGACTATTACCTTGCCCATCAGTCTAACTGACTCTGCTGCCCTGCTGGCCGGATGATTTACATCAGCTGATGGCCTTCAGGATGCCGGCCTCGTTTTTATTTTCTGCAGTTTTACTTTCCCCTTGCTACGGCTGCAGGTCTGGACTGCGTGCAGACACTCCTTGTCTTCTCACTCTTTGCCTCATTCCCCACAGAGACTTCGTGTTTCTGCATTGAAGGTCTGTGCCAACCCTGCATTAAGCACGACTGTCAGCACAGGCCCGTTTTTTCAAACAGCAGGTGTTCACTTTATGTCTCTGAGACATTTTGCTTATTCACATAATACTTCTGACTTTTTCATTACTGTTGTAGTGGTTTGGGGACACCACAAACTGTCTCATCTAAGATGACCAAGTTCATTGCTGAGTGTCATGTGTGTTCCCCGTCTCTCTCCCTCTCCCTGGGCTTCCTGATTCCCTGAGATAAAGCAGTATTGAAATCAGGCCAACTAACAACCCTACAGTGACCTGTAAGTGTTCGAGTAAAAGGAAGCATAGCATATCTCTCACTTGAAATCGAAAGCTAGAAATAATCGAGCTCAGTGAGAAAGATAGGTTAAAAGTTGAGCCAGGCCAGTTGCATCAAATAGCCAAGTTGTGAATGCCAAGGGAAAGTTCTGGAAGGAAATTAAAAGTGAATACATGAATGATACAAAAAGAATCAGCTTTGTTGCTGATGGGGAGAAAGTTTGAGTGGTCTGGACAGAAAATCAAACTGGCCACAGTGTTCCCTTAACCAAAGCCTAATTCAGAGCAAGGCCCTAACTTTCCTCAAAGCTGTGAGGTGAGGAAGCTGCAGAAGAAAAGTTTGAAACTAACAGAAGTTGATTCCTAAGACTTAAGGAAAGAAGCCTTCTCCATAATAGAAGTACAAAGTGAAACAGCAGGGGCTGAGGGGGGAAGTGATTCCGGAATTTCACTCTTCAGTAGGTTCTTGGTCTCAGTGATTTGAAGAATGAATCCGTGGACCACAGATCAGTGATAAGACAGCATTTATTTAACAGAAAAGAATACAGAAGTGCCAGAGCTCCTGGCAGAGAGAGAAAAACAAGTTGGGAAAGAAAATATCTCTCCATCTGTATATATAGTCGCATGGGGTCCTCAATAGTTACATTTAGTGG
This sequence comes from Galagoides demidoff, assembly GCA_963574575.1. Classification (NCBI taxonomy): domain Eukaryota; kingdom Metazoa; phylum Chordata; class Mammalia; order Primates; family Galagidae; genus Galagoides; species Galagoides demidoff. Next base: position 11,855 of record CAUYQV010018749.1, read on the forward strand.
GGCTTGGTGGTTACATTTAGCGTGTCTGGGCCATGTCTGGCCCTCCATAGTTACATTTAGCGTGTCTGGGACATCCTGTTTGGGACATGTCTGGGTCCTGTTGGGACAGTGTGTCTGGGGCATGTCTGGGTCGCAAATGAATGTCTACAACCCTTTCATTCCCAGGTCTAGGAAATGGGGTCCCCCGCCTACCCTCCAGCCTGCTGGTGCCACTGCTCACTGCCACCGCACCAACACTGCCAAGGCGGAGGCAGCAGGTCCAGCCCCCCAGCTCCACAAGCTGGCTGGGATGCCACTTGTCCTGTATCAGAAGCTGCAGCAAATTATCGAAAAGATCTAGCTAACATAATTAGTGAAGGGGGCTGCACTACACAGCGGATTTTCAGAGTAGATCAAAAAACCTTCTACTGCAAGAAGATGCCATATACGACTCTCTTAACTAAAGAGAAGTCAGTTCCTGGCTTTGAAACACTTAAGGACAGTCTGACTCTCCTGTTAAGGGCTAATGCAGCAGGTGACTTGAGTTGAAGCCAGTGCTCATTTACCATTTTGAAAACCCTAGGACCTTTAACATGTTAACTACCACGTGAGTTGTATTTAATTCATGCTAGTTTTGAGCCCAGAGCCTCGTGAATCATCACCAAATAGATCAACATCTTCATCACTCACATCCAAAACTTCATTTACTTTTTCCTCTATAATTCCTTACACTCATTTTCTATGGAGAATGAACGCAAAATAAACTTAAGTGCTGGTCACAGCTCTGGCCACGGAAGCTGTACTAAAGTAGACCTAGTAGATGGGTGGGCAAGGTCCACAGTATGCCTGCATGCTATGAAACCTCTGCTCATTGTTTCTGCTGCCAGTGAGCACGTCTCCACACCCCCTGTCGTCCTGCCTTCGCCGGCCTGTGCAGGTAACCCACCGCACAGGCTGACTTTGTTCTCAGTTGTGCATTTCCCCTTGAATGTTTGCCTGGCAGCTCTTTGAAGGTAATGGATGTGGCGGTATCCAGCATTGTGGTGCTGTTGCAGGTACTTAGGGGTATGGTTCAGAGTTTCACTCCAGATATAACTAAATGCCTATGGGATGTCAAAAGACTCAATTCTCAGAAACAAATTCAATAAGTCTGTTGTGAGTTACATACAACTCACGAGGTGTACAGTCTGAGAATTCTAGTGCCATGTGAGTTGCATGTAACTCATGCACAGAAAAACATAACAGTTTTTTTTTTTATTAAATTAGAAATGATCCTTTTGTTTTCAAAGTTGTTATTATGTTTTCATAATAAAACACCATGGCCTTAGGGAAAAAATTTTTTCTCTAGTGTGGCCATCAATGTGTTAAGAATAATGCTAAATTAACTCTGCCTCTTCTCTACAAATGGAATGATAGAGCCCAGACAATAGCACATCTGTTTGCAGCAACATCTACTGAAGATTTTAAGTCCACTGTTGAGACCTACCACTCAACAAAAAAAGGTTCTTTTCAGAATATTACTGCTCAGTGATAATACACTTCATCACTCAAGAGCTCTTGTGGAGCTGTATAAGGAGATGAATGTTTTCATGCCTGCTAATACAATATCTATTCTGCAGCCCACAGAACAAGGAGTAATTTCTGTTTTTAAGCCTTCTTATTTAACAACTATTTTATAAGGGTATAGCTGCCATGAAAAATGATTATTCTCATGGATCTGAGCAGAGTACATTGAAAACCTTCTGGAAAGGATTTACTATTCCACATGCCATTAAGAATATTGTGATTCATGGGATGAGGTCAAAATAGCAACATTAACAGTAATTCAGAAGAAGTTGATTCTGACCCTTATGATGACTTTGAAGGATTCAAGACTTCATTGGAGGAAATAATTGTAGATGTGGTGGAAATATCAAGAGAACTAAAGTTAAATGTAAGCCTGAAGAAATGACTGAATCTCTACATGATAAAACTGGACGTAGATAGGGAGTTGTTTCTGATAGATGAGCCCAGAAAGTGGTTTCTTGAGATGGAGTCATTTCCTGGTGAGAATGTTTTAATTGTCAAAATGACAATAAAGCTTTTAGAATATTCCATAAACAGTAGCAAGGTTTGAGAGAACTGACTCCAATTTTGAAAGAAATTCTACTGTGGATAAAATGATATCAAATAGCATTACATGCTCCAGAGAAATGTTTTGTGAAAGAGTTGATTCTGTAAACTTCATTGTTGTCTCATTTACGAAATTACTCCAGTAACCACCATCCTAATCAGTCAGCAATAGCTATCAACACTGAGGCAAGACCCTCTACCAGCAAAAACGATTTCAATTTGTTGAAGGCTCACATGACTGTTAGAATTCTTTAGCAATAAATTTTTTAATTAAGGAATGTACATTTTTTTAGGTATGGTATAAACAACTTTTATATGTACTGGAAAACAATGTACACAAAAGTTTGTGTGCCTCATTTTATTTATTGGCTTTGTTGCATTGGTCTGGAACTAAATCTGCAGTATCTCTGAGGTATTTCTGTGAGTGGTGAGCAGCAGTGCATGTGAGAAGTCAGAACTTGAACCACAGCCCAGTCACGGACAGCTTTCATAAACCTCAGGCCTGAGTGCTGTCAGGGCCTCCTGGAGTGTGGGAGCGCAGCAGCCACTCAGACTAGCTGTGTCTAGGCTGACTTATGGCTGTGCCTGGTAGGAAACTTTGTCCCCATATCCGAGACTCTAGAGTAGCTTACCAACTCTGAGCAGGGCTCACATCTTTTTTATTTGTAGCACATTGCAAATTGTCACTAGTTTGCAAATATTTCTCTGTATTATATGCTTTTTCTTATAACTGAAAACTATTTTGTCAAAAGCTAAATTTATACATATAATGTTTTTAAATTATTGAAGGGGTTTTTTATGGTTTTCTTTCTTTCTTTATTTTTTTGAGAAAAGACATGTTTTCTTGATAAAAGATCTTTAAATAGAAGGGTTTTTTATGTTTTTTTTTCTTTCTTTCTTTCTTTTTTTTTTTTTTGAGAAAAGACATATTTTCTTGACAAAATGTCTTACTTTAAATAATGTTCCAAGGCTTCGCCCAGTTGAAAGGTTCCCTACTGTAATAATCAAAATTCAGCTGATACTTTTTGCGGCTCCAAGATTTAGCATCATTAGCAATAATCTCTCTTTATCAGATGTCTCACAGCTAGACCAAAATCAGTCACAGTAACAGCAGCCCGCAGTTCCTTGTCTTATTCTAACTAAATTGTCCCTAACAGCTTAAAAATGAGCTGCAAAATTCTAAAGTGATTCATGCTCTCTTCTGCCCCTATCATGGGGGGACTTTTTCAATTCTGCAATCCGGTTGCAACCCCATACTGAACTCTTGATCCTTCACTGCAGAAATTTGTTAGCTCTAGCTAGATTAGATTTTTCACAGCTAATCTAACTGCTGTAGGGGTTTGCGGAGTGGGGACAGAGCTGTGCTATTGGATTTGTCCAATTCATTTGACTCCAGGACTATAATTGCACTTATGTCTTACAAGGCTTTTATAGCCTCAGGCTGGCCAGCCGCATAAAAAACAAATTGGCAGTGATACAGTCTGAGTGAAAGGGATGAAAGGCCCACATTATCAGTCTCCAGGCAGCGCTGTTCTGGCAGGAAGTTTCTTGGTTAATTTACAAATAAAACTTAGATTTTAGGATGGGCACACTGTCAGCTGAACAATGGGGATGTCAGGCTTGACTGTTACTTAGTAAAAGTAGCAGCCGGGCCCACTGAGGAGCAGGAATTCTTCAATCAAACAGACGACTCCTTCTGGAGCCAGCTGGCGATGTAATGCAATTAGTCGGGAAAGGAGGTCAGCCTGTTAGGTGCGTCCCATGACCAGTGTCACCAGTGGCGTGCAGCCTGGCGGTAGCAGGCAGAATGATTCGGGCAGAGGGACTTTAAAACTCTGTCAGGATGAGAAGTGACAGGGCATAGGGTTGATATCTTAGACTTAAAAACCGAGCGTTTATTCCGGGCCCCGTAAGCCCGTGGGTGTTTGGGAGCCTTTGTGCAGTCAGCTCCAACCCAGTGGGAGACTCTCCTCCTGGACTGCAGGAACCAGACTGGCTCTGCTGGTGGATTTGCACCTTGAGGGGTTCTCATCAGAATTCTCCAAAACTTACAGAGCAGTGTCTCTGTGATGAAGTCCCCCTTTGAACTGAGCAATACTTTGAGGTTTCCAGAGTATTCCATTATTTTCTAACATGATTGACGGTTTGGCCAGATTAATTTTATTTGTTTTACCTGCTTGTGTTCTTGACATTGGTGAATGGATTCTGTGGCAGGGGGCTTCAGTCTGTTAAAAGTCATCATGTGTGCTTGCTCCATTGGCCCAGCCTTTATGTGGAGGGTATGTTTGTTGCTTTGCTCCAGATTTATCAGCCAATTCATCCTGTGTCCTTAGCTAATTAAACATGCATGTCTAGAAGTCTGAGGCACATCAGACTGAAAGCAGCTTTGAGAGGTGGTGCCTGTGACTCAGTGGGTAGGGTATCGGCCCCATATACTGAGGCTGGTGGGTTCAAACCCCTCTCCAGCCAAGCGGCAACAAAAACATAGCTGGGCATTGTGGCAGATGCCTATGGTGCCAACTACTCGGGAGACTGAGGCAAGAGAATTGCCTAAACCCAGGAGTTGGAGGTTGCAGTGAGCTGTGATGCACGGCACTCTACCGAGGGCAATAAAGTGAGACTGTCTCTAAAAAAAAAAAAAAAAAAAGAAAAAAGAAAGAAAGCAGCAGCTTTGAGATGGTGAATCTTGCATTATTACTACACAAAAACAGCTGTTCCTTAATTACAGACGTGCCACACCGATAGAATGGGTCTTCCCATTCCTGCTCCTCCTTCCCTTCCTGTAGTTCTGAGAATACAGTTGTAAAGAAAATTAGGAGAGACTTACTTGGGTTGTATGTATAATTGAGTAACCCAATTTAGAAAGGGAAGAGTAACTGAAATGTCAGTAATCACTGTCACCTCAGAGTGAATGCTTCACAACTAGTACTTGTGGATCAAACTCTCCCCTGGTTTGGGGGTTACCAGATTGGGTGATTTGCAGCACATCCGAGGGGTGTTAGTCCATGAGTTATTTGCATTCAGACATTTGTGTTAGCGTTATACCAAGGGGCCCAGAACCACCCTGAGGTCGGCTTTCTTTGCAGGACAAGGCTGTCGGAGCGAGCTCTGGCACAGCCCTGGCTCTCACGATTCCCTTCTGCAGGTCTGAAGTCCTCCCAGACTCCTAATTAGGTCCTACCCATACTTCCCTTGAAAACATGGCTACATTGTGTTCTTGGTGGTGCTGGCTCCTGTGTTTTCACTCCAGAAGGACTAAATTTTAGGAGTGTGTTGTAATGTCTTTGCATGTTTTATTAAAAAGGAAAAAGAAAAGAAAGCTGTAGTATCTAAAATGGGAATTGAAGGGAATGGGCAAAGTCATACCCAAGAGGTACAATGCACACTTCCTGAGTGAAGGGCACACTTACAACCTTTGACGTGAAAGGTACAAAAGCAGATTACGTAACCAAAACATGGATACCCCCATAATATTCCCAGATTTAAAAATAAAATAAAATGGAAATCAAGAAATAATAGGGTGAGAAATGAGGCTGTATTTTTTTTCTTTTTAAGTATTTATGTAATGGGTTGGCTGCACCTTTTGCCTGGTATACTCTTATCCTTTATAGATAGGGCAGAGGGTAGGGAAGAAAAAATAGAAGGTCCAGATCACTGTGGCTTATACACAGTGTGTGCAGCTGCGTCTGTCCCAGAGCCCACGTTCAGACACAGTGGCATCGTGCACCCTGCAGCAGGTACAAAGGTTCTTGTGCAGGTCTGTTTGTAATTATTTGGCTCGTATGTCATTCCCAGAGGTGTGAGGGAGTGAAGAATAAGCAACCATTGCAACGAGCTGACTTCCTTTGCACCCTTGTAAATGGAAACAGGCTGTGTTGGGGTCACCTCAGGTTTTCTCTGTGTGGTCAGATATATAACAAATCTATGTATGCTGACATGTCCATAGTACTCCAGAGCATCCTTTTGTTATTTTTTAAGATAAAACTATAACATTAGCTCTGACACAACATCTCCATAAAGTGCTTCTGAATGTAATCACTTAGTCATTTAGTGTTCGTCTGTTAGGGAAGCCAGGAGGCAGGAAGTGGTGGTCATGGTGCCAGAGAGAGAAACAAAACCTCAGCTTCCCTGGTGGTGTCAGAGCTCCTTTGCCAGTCAGGCTTCATGGCTTCAGAACTTCAGTTTTGGCCAACATTTTAATCTTATTGTCTAATTTCTTTTAGTCATGTTCTGAGGCCTGCTCACATGATTTCATATCCCATCTTTCTCCAGCTGGAGGCGGTGTAGTCGTCACGCTGTAGGTTTATCAAGGCAGGGTGTTCTTACATCCGACGAGCGAGGCCTGAAAGATCTCTGAAGGGGTATTTCCTTGGAGCTCTCCCTGCCGAGGCCTCCTCAAAGAGGCCAAGAGTCTGTGATTTGGTTTTGGACTTGCTTGCCTCTTTGTGTACAAAATGATAAAGAAAAAAGTGGGCTAAACTATTTGAACTATGACAATAAAGTCGCTTTTGGTGCAGGCTGAGATAATGTAGAACAATAGAAATGGTGCTGAGATGACAGCCCAGGCCAGGTCCCCACTCCTGCTCCACTGCTCACACAACCTCGAACAGACAGTGCCTTCGCCTCCTGAGCCCCACTTCTTTCTAAGATGAGATAAAGGGGATATCATCTACCTGAGAGAGTTAGTGGGAAGAGCACAGTGTGTATAAACACGCTTTCTGTAGAGTAAGGACTCCAAGCGCTAGGGCAGCAGACTTGAGTAATATTTATTTCCTAAACAAAGGTACTTTTATGTCTCCTTTTTCTTAAAGGTTTAGCACAAGTCCAGTTCCCTATATATGTTTGGGAACTATTATGATACAATGGTATACGTTTTCTTATATTCATATTCTTAATTTCCTAATAATGGTCCAGTGAAGAGTGTATTGGGGAGTAAAAGACTCACACCAGTAATTCTTCATAGATGTGCTCAACAATATAAAACATAAAACTCTGATGCAGGAGTAAAATGTCATTAAAAAACAAATTCTTTGCAAGGTCTCAGCACCACCCTCCCTGATGTGCCTGTAATGCGGTCTGGATGATCTTAGTACCAGCCTGCTAAGGAGACAAGCTTCTTTTATGCATTTATGCTTTTTTAAAATCCTCATAGAAGACATCAATGTTGGAGTCTTCCTTAGTAGTGAAACATTCTTGCCTCTGAGTTTCGTAGTTCTGTTCGTAAGCCACAACCTCTTATAAAAAATTGCTGATTTGCTGTTGCAGCTCCGTCACTTGGGGAATGACGAGGTCCACATCGTCTGGTCTGAACACTCCAGGGATTACCGCAGGGGTATCATCCCAACTGCCTTCGGAGACGTTTCCATCATTATTTACCCAATGAAGAATCACATGTTCTTTATCACGATAACGAAGAAACCTGAGGTCAGTTTTTCAGTTTTCGCTGCATGGTTGCCCTCACACAGCATTTGCTGAAAAACAGTGATATAAATATGGTCAAGGGGCCTCTTCCCAACTGGTGACTGTCTGACATATATTTGAATTACACGCACTATTTAGGATTTAAATACGATTTGGGTTTTTCAAATAAATGTATGATTCTTTAAATGTTTTTAAGTTTTTTAAATTTTATAATTTAAAAAAGTGTGATTTTTAAAAAATTTTAGCAATTGATTAACAAGAAGAGTTGATGGAAGCTCACCTCCCATGTAGCATTTTGTGGATTGACTGTGGGTTCAGAATGCAACCTTGCCTAACGGGGAGGCAACCTTTCTGACTGAGCTGCTGGCTGGTGCTAGTGGGGGTCGGTCCTACAGGACTGTGGGCACGTCTACAGGGAGACTGGGCTTCTGGACCACAACCCATGTGATGATTTCTAACAATCGAAGCACCTTGACATGGAATCAACTCAGCCGTGTCAATTGGTATTGATCATGGGAATGGCTGGAACAATCCGCTGGTCCTTGTGACATGGGCTAAACTGGCTGCAATTTCAGTCCTTGTCACACCTTCAGTCGTATTTCAGCAATATTTTATACAGTGACTTGTTTTCATTTTGGAATTACTAAGTAGGAAATTTTTTTTAGTTTTAAATTAAACGTTAGCATATTAAAGCCATTCCTCAAGAAGAATGACTTGGTGTTTCTCTGCATGATGCTAAATGTAATCTTCATTTTCATTCCAAATTAATCTCCTGAAGGAGCTAAAGTTATTCTTCTAAAAACACTCCATTTTTAAGCTTTAAAATAATACGTAATTGAAGTTTATTGTTCATATTGGGGTTTATAACCTAAAGTGTTAAAGTTATGAGGATTAAATGAGGTAATAAATGAAAAGTGCTTCAAACAGGGCCTAGTTCAGAGTAAAAGCTACTTAAATGTTAGCTATTATGATGATTGTTTTAATTATTTTTTGTTATAGTTACTACTACGGAAATAGAATAAATAATGAATTCCAAGATCCACTTACTTATTGTCTCTCAGACATTGTGAGTGATCCCTGGGAAAGTCCCCGCGTAGCCGTTGCAAAGCCTTGCATTAAGGGACCCTGCTTTCCTATTCAGGGAGTAAGGATGCTATAAGTCACTTCATATTAAATATCTGTACTATCTTTGATTCATCGCTCTGAGGATGTGAAGGTTCAGTTTTATGTAAGAAAGTGGCTTAGTTAGTGACATTTGCATTTGTCCATGAAAAGCACCACTTATTTTTAAGAATCAGATTAAAAATTTTACTGCAGAGAATCAACAAATATAGTATCTTATAGCTTTCAAAATTAGAAAACGTGTTTCTTTGATATTTAGTGTGGATTACCTGGCTTCGTTAGTTTGTATTCAACATGGCCTAGTTCTAAAATGTCATTTAATGTTCTAAAAATATCACCTTTATTTTCAAAGTAAATGAAGAACATAAGAGGCATTTCAGTTCACTTCATAATGTCAAAAGTGATTTTTTAAAAATATAGTAACTCTTCTAATGCATGAAAGTAATCCTTCACATATCTTTTAAAATTTCTTACAAAATGTTAAGTTTTATGAATTTGGTCCTAAATTCTGACAAGATGAATTGAGCAAATCACTTTCTTAATATTTTAATTCAAAAAGCCTAAAGGGAAGAAGAGAATAATGGCCAACTGGAAATTTAGTATTATCCCTACATTTAAAGTACAAACCATTACAATGTAATAAAATTAATCCAGACATTTCCAGGGCAAGTGTGGCTGACCTTTTGTTCACCATCCCCTGACCCCAGGGTGAATGCAAGAGGCTTGTGGAGGGAAAGTCTGTTTGTTTGGCTTCGGTCCCTGGTATTTAAATTGCATTCCCTAATCAAATGAAAAGGCTGTCCTCTCTATCAGGTTACAGAATCCATGGCAACATTTGGCCTTTTATATCCATAATGTTAGCCTTTTTGTTTGCATCTAAGTAGAGACACCTGGAGCAATGTTAACATTAACCGATTTAGCATTAATAGCTTCATTATATAAGAATTTCTGATCAGATAGCTGTTACTTTTGTTATATTGCTTCAGCTTGTATTGTTGTCATTTTTTATCTCCCTGCTTGGCAACCGGGCAATGATTTGCAAATTTTTTTTGTCTTGATTAATTAAGCAATATAATTATCAGTAACCGTGATGCAGTCTTTGCTCAACAAAGCTTCTGAGAGAAAACAATGGTAAGTCTGTTAGTATGAATGCATTCCACGCGTCCCAGATGCATGAGGATATTACGGACAATGAGGGGAAAGGCCGCCTGTGAGCGAGGACAAAGGGTGCCGCGCAGACTCGACACTCTGCACATACCGCCAGGGACATGCTGCGGGCTCCCTGGGACACAGACGCCTCGTTAGGTTACAGCTAGTCAGCAGAGATTAATTCTCAGCCATTTGGTGCAATAATTTACCCATTCCCTAGTCTTTTAACTAGTGCTCCTTGCTATGAAAGGGAAGGAAAAGCTTTGTACTCAAAAGGTTTATTTAACCTTGCCTACTTTTAGGGATCTCTACCAAAATCATTATTTTTGCACAGAAATTATAAAGAGCAGCTGCTTAAAGTTAACAGAGTAATTCCTTCTGGGGAAAAGAGGACATGCGTAAGTTTCAGAAATTGTAGGTGGAGTCTAATACATTCTTTTACCATCTATAGATTTCATCTGAATATAGTATGACTCTGTGGTCTAGGCATATTTATTTTACTGGTCTCTGGGCAGCCATACTTCTTGAAGAATAATTTTAATCCTTTTTTTAGGAGGAAAAAAAACCTCATCAGTACACAAAAGTCCTGCTCATTGATAGAGTCATGCATATTCAAATTGTGCTTTCATTCACTGGGCCTCATTAATAGCGTATGTAATAATGTAGGGCTATTTGTAATACAAGCTCACAGGCAGCATTGCTTCCAAGTCCTTTGAAATTTAACATATTTCGCTTTTTCATTCCATACACCTCCCTTAAATGTACAAATTATGTGCCTGGCAGAATCCGCCTCTTAATAATATACAGCATTTGCGAAATGGTGCGTTGAAGAAGTGGGTGTGTTTGTGTGAACGTATAAAACCCTCTCATCTCAGAGGGCCTGTTCACTTCTCGAGATTTGCATTGAACTTTTTTTTCATTAAATAAAAAAAAAAAAATCAGTGTGTTTAGCAGCATCATTTGATTGTTAAAGTACTTTCAAAGAGTCCATCTCCATAAATATTCACACAATAGTCCTTTGGTCATAGAAATGTGTTATTGTCAGACTTAATGTTTTTTTCCTACTTTTTTTTAACCAAGTCAGCAGTCAAGGAAAGGCTTGCATATAGAGCAGAATGTGAGCACTTTCAAGGGTTTGTTAACATACCCCGTCTGTTCTTAAGAAAAGTGATTGCTGACGTCCACACTGCAGTGAGCGCTTGTGCTGTTCTGCTGCCTTTTGGTAACTGGCAAGTAATGTTGGTGTTCAGAGTGTTATCTCTGTGAGGTTGCGAAGATCAGTTTTAGTGTTTGTGGTGTGTTTATTATCTCCAGGTACATTGGTGACTGGCTGCCAACCAGTCCACCGGAGGGTGGGTGTTCTGGCGTACAGTTGAGACAAGAGGAAGTTTTGGTGAAGCAGCTTCCTTTTTGTCTCAACTAGAGTGTTGCTTTTGTAAGTGAAAAACATGAGCGTGTCCTCCAAGCTCTACTCACTTGGCCCTGCTAGATACAGGCATGGAAGAAAATCTGGTCATGATACAGTCACTTCTGAGAAGTAAAGGAAGAAAAGAGCACTAGGAGAGAAGAGGTGACCCCAAAGTCTAGCTCTGGGACCACCGTGAGTGAGTGGGCCCCTTGGGCAGCTCTTTCTATTTCTTTCAACCTTGTTTCTTCTGCTGTAAAGTTAAGGATGGATTCTAAACGCCTCTGTTGGGTCCCTTTCCTCCTTGAAGCCCGTGCTTTTCCTCACATTGCCCTGGCATGAGGGCGTGGTCAAGACAGGGTCTGGCTTTCTTGCAGGTTCAGCAGCTGTTGTGAGTGTGTGTCCCTCTTCAGAATGACATTTGGCCCAGGAACTTTGCCTGGAGCAGGTGCCCAAAAATGCTAGTAAAAGGCTGATATGCCAGAAGTCATAAAAGCATTTGCACATACAAGGCTGAGAGAAGGCCAGTATTGGCTCTTGTGTTTGAAAGAAAATCTTTTAAGCTTACTGATGTGGCCTTATTATATAGGGAACATGTTTGACTTTGCAACACGATTATGTAAATTTCTTTTTCTTTCAAAGGTACTGTTTTCTTAAATATTTACCCCAGTTCCAACCAAATTAACCCATTTGACATTAGATCATGCACTTTAAAATACTTGGAGAAATTCTAAGGGAAGGTAAGTTGTTAACTCTTGAATATGCCAAGAGTCATTTACTTAGAAAAGATAATTGAAAATACTAACCAGAATTTACTAAAATAAGTTATCAAATGGATTACTATGGTATGTTCTATCATGATAATTTACTATTATTAGCAGTAGTATTATTTTTAGTAAAGGATTGATATTGAATACTACATAAAAAGGTACCCATCCTTTGCAGATGTTACATTAAAATCAAATTTCTTCTCTAATACATTGCCACTTCTAATTAGAGGAATTCCCTGGATATGGGAGATTTGTATAATTTGTTTTGTCCTGTTTTTGAAAGACAGTCACTCACAAGCAGTTGCCAAAGAATAATAAAGAAAATTTATTTATATATGATGCCCTTCTCTCTCTCTCCATATAGATAGATAGATAGATAGATAGATAGATAGATAGATAGATAGATAGATGGCCTATTATTAACTCTTAACTCCTGTCTTATCTGTCTCAACACGTTGGCTTTGAAAATTCCTTCTTAACTGATTTTCCCTCTCAGTTTGTCTTTGATCTTGTCTTTGCACTTGCTGTATTCTCTCCTCTGGTCACCAGAGCCAGGCCATGTACATGTGTACCACGTGGCAGCTGGTAGACTTAGCTTTGTGTCAGACGCAGGATAGTTCTTATTCTCCACCTCCGGGCCATTTTGGTAGGAAGGGCCTTTTGGCTCAAAAGACAGAGGGCAGTTTCCCAGAGCCTCAGTGTGCCCTTCCTAAGTTTCTGGCCACAAGTGCACAGGCTGTGGGCCTTTCAGCCTGGCAGGGGGTGTCAGAAGCACTTAGAACCTTTTTGTGAGAAGGAAACCAGGCCCACTGCCCTGGAGTCAGAGGTTCACCCTGAGGGGAGTGTTTTCTGTGCTGTATTTGAAAGTTATTAGTTTACTATTTGTTTGTTGATATTGAGTTGTTTTCTTGGTTTTGTTTCCTCAAGAATCCATTCCTTACCATTCCACCTCACTGATGACTGGTTTCAGTATAAGCTTTAGGAGGAGGAAGTGCAGTTTTTATTAATAGGGCATATTTTAAGTAAACTTTTAAAAGTGTGCTATTATTAAGGCAGGAGGAAAAGATTATTTCTTCAAGTTTTCTTACTTGTCTGTCATTGTCATTACTGCCTAGAGCTGGCCACATTGAAGGATCAGGCTGATGTGGCTCCTTGCTTTTCCTCTTTGGAAATAAGACGCCTGCTTGTTCTCTCTGTGCTGTCACAGGAGGCCCAGCTTCCTGTCCGTCATCCCTAGTAGGACTGACAGTCTCGTCCTTCCTTGTTCCATTTGGTTTTCTCAAGTTTGGCTGCTTCCTCTGCGCTGTAGACACTAGTATCGAAATGGCTTTGTCCAGTATTTACAGTTTTTAAATCTTTGTGTTTCAACTGTGGAACCCTTTTTCTCAAATCCACCAAACAAACACACGAGACCCCAGGGCCACTCTGTTACCTTTTCACCCTGGCCTTTCTGGCATCTGTTTCCATGAAGCAAAAGATAGTCTTAAACAGGTGTTATTCTAGAAGCATGGACAGGGACGACAGAGCTAGTTAATGTCCAGCAGTCAGACCCCTGGGAGCAGAGTCCTTCATTCAGCCACGAGGTGACGTGTATCTGCAGTAGCTGCTTCCTGCCAGGTGCTATCTCAAAGGCCGGGCATGCCATTCTCCTACAATATGAATTTTAGTAAGGCTAATAGCCAAGAATAAGTAAGTGAATGGCTGAACAAGAGACTTCCCAATAAAAATACATTTTCAGCCCGGTGTGGTGGCTAACGCCTGCAATCCTAGCACTCTGGGAAGCCCAGGTGGGAGGTCCCTTGTGCACAGAAGTTCCAGACCAGCCTGAGTGAGAGTGAGACCCTGTCTCTACTAAAAATAGAAAAATTAGCTGAGCGTGGCAGCACATGCCTGTAGTCCCAGCTACTTGAGAGGCTGAGGAAATAGGATTACTTGAGCCCAAGAGTTTGACGTTGCTATGAGCTATGATGCCACAGCACTCTACTCAGGACAACAGAGTGAGATTCTGTCTCAAAAAAACAAGCGTGTTTCGAAGAAAATAAAGCAGAGTGATAGGGTGGGCATGAGGGAGCTACCTTACTTCAGACAGGGAGACTTCTGGCTTAGTCCAGCAGGTAGGGAGGCTGGCAGTTGTCACTCCCATCCTTACAGCAAGAAAACACTTACTAGACTAAAAGTCAACAGTTCTTCTACATTTAAAAGTTGTTTGCTTTTTATCATTCATTTGCTTGAGTTTAGTGTACATGCTGGTGAAGCCCTTTGTCAGATTCATAGCATGCAAATGTCTTCTCCCATCCCGAAGGTTGTCTTTTTGCTTTGGATTTTGTTCTTAGCTATGCAAAAACTTTTAAACTTGATCAGGTCCCATTTATTTATTTTTGTTGCTGCTACAATTACTAGTGGGGTCCTCTTCATAAATTCTTTTCTTAGGCTGATAAGATTCAGAGTTTTCCAATACTATCTTCTAGGGTTTTTATTATTTTGTGTCTTAGATTTAGACTTTTATTGAGACAATCTTACTTTGCTGCCCTCAGTAGGGTGCCATGGCATCATAACTCACAGCAACCTCAAACTCTTGTGCTCAAGCTATTCTCTTTTCTCAGCCTCCCGAGTAGCTGGGACTATAGGTGCCTGGCTAGTTTTAGAGACTAGAGATGAGGTCTCGCTCTGGCCCATGCTGATCTCAAACCTGTGAGCTCAAGCAATCCACCTACCTCAGCCTCCCACAGTGTTAGGATTATAGGTGTGAACCACTGCTCCCAGCCTTAGATTTAAATCTTTTAACCATTGTGAGTTAATTTTTGTGAGTGATGAGAGGTGGGTCCAGTTTCATTCTTTCACATGTGGCTAACTGCTTCTCCCAGCACCATTTATTAAATAGAGATTCTTCTCCCCAAGGAAAGCCTTTGTTTGATTTGTCAAAGATCAGATAGTGATATGAGACTGGTTTCATCTCTGGATTCTCTGTCATCTTCTAGAGATCTGTATCTCTATCTTTATGCCAGTACATTCTGTTTTGGTCACTGTAAACTTGGAGTATAACCTGAAGTGGGGCAAGGCATTGCTTCCCGATTTATTCTTATTTAGTAGAATTGGATTGGCTAACTCAGATTTTTTCTGGTTCCATACAAAACAGAATTACTTCTTCAAGATCTTCAAAATAAGACATTGGTGTTTTAATAGGGATTGCATTAAATCTGTAAATTTCTTTGGGTAGTATAGACATTTTAACAATGTTGATTCTTCCATGCTAAGGGCATGGTACGTACTTCTAATTGTTAATATTGTCTACTGTTTCTTTTCTCACTGATTTCATAATTCTCTCTGTAGAGATCCTTCACATTCTTTGTTAGATACATTCCAAGGTATTTCTTTTCCTTTAATGATAATGTGAAGGGTATCTTTGATTCATCATACAATTAAAGTTACAGGGCAGAGAGACAAGCAAGCAGATACCAAGAACCACAACTCACTGAGATGGAAGTCCAGGAGCAGAAACCTTGGGAAGCCAGATCCAACGCGGTGATCATAATCAACTGAGTGTTAGAGGCTCAGTGTCAGAGAGTTAGGGGGCTGGCTTCAGAGGGATCCCCACACTTCTGTGAGCTTTCTCTCTGCGAGCCCTACCAACTTCTCACGGTAAAGATGGGAGAAATATCCCCCATGCGTTGGTCAGAAGAAGAGGAATATAGCCATTTTGAAATGCACCCAAAGCATTCTGTTCTTAACAAGGTTTGCCCTCAAGAGAAGCTTTTAATATAGCCGCTTTGACCTAGGGGGAGGGAAATACCCAAGTCCCTCAGTCTTCTCTCTAACCTGGGGGGAGGGGAACAAAACCCCAAACTGGGGAGCGCGTGTACAGGGCACAGCCCAGGGGCACAGGCTCACTAATCCCAGGATCCCCGATGGCCTCCCCTTCCCCAGACCCTGCCACCACATGGACAGGCTCCTGTGTGACAGCAGAGAAAGCAAAGAAAGGGGCTGTCCCTCCAGACCCGACTTAGGAGGAATTCTGAAGGGAAACCCAAAAGTAACAGGAAATAACAGCAGGTCATCCGAGGAGATTTCAGCCTCTGGCACCTACATTCATGGCTACAGAAGATAACAAGCAGGGCCGACCTCCTGGCCACATCAGCATGAAGCCTCACGCTGCAGACCTGCGGCCTCGGTCCATCTGAGGAGAGGATCACAAGGCAGTGTGAAGAGACAGAGCAAGCCTCAAAGCAGCCTCAAACAAGACTCAGACCAGCCTCAAACCAGACTCAGACAAGACTCAGACCAGCCTCAAACCAGACTCAGACCAGCCTCAAACCAGACTCAGACCAGCCTCAAACCAGACTCGGACCAGACTCAGACCAGCCTCAAACCAGACTCAGACCAGCCTCAAACCAGACTCGGACCAGACTCAGACCAGCCTCAAACTAGACTCAGACCAGACTCAGACCAGCCTCAAAGCAGCCTCAGACCATCTTCAGACCAGCCTCAGACCAGACTCAGACCAGCCTCAAACCAGACTCAGACCAGCCTCAGACAAGCCTCAGACCAGCCTCCGACCAGCCTCAAACTAGACTCAGACCAGCCTCAAACCAGCCTCAGACCAGCCTCAAATCAGACTCAGAGACCAGACTCAAACCAGACTGAGACCAGCCTCAAACCAGACACAGACCAGACTCAGACCATCCTCAGACCAACCTCAAACAAGACTCAGCCCAGACTCAGACCATCCTCAGACCAGACTCAGACCAGCCTCAGACCAGACTCAGACCAGACTCAGACCAGCCTCAAACTAGACTCAGACCAGACTCAGACCAACCTCAGACCAGACTCAGACCAGCCTCAGACCAGCCTAAAACCGGACTCAGACCAGCCTCAGACCAGACTCAGACCAGACTCAGACCAGCCTCTGAGCAGCCTCAGACCAGACTCAGACCAGACTCAGACTAGACTCAGACCAGCCTCTGAGCAGCCTCAAACCAGACTCAGACCAGCCAAAGACCAGCCTCAAACTGGACTCAGACCAGCCTCAATATAGACTCAGACCAGACTCAGACCAGCCTCAATCTAGACTCAGACCAGACTCAGACCAGCCTCAAACCAGACTCAGACAAGACTCAGACCAGCCTCAAACCAGACTCAGACAAGACTCAGACCAACCTCAAACCAGGCTCAGACCAGCCTCAAACCAGACTCAGACCAGACTCAAACCAGACTCAGACCAGCCTCAAACTAGACTCAGACCAGACTCAGACGAGCCTCCGACCAGCCTCAGACCAGACTCAGACCAGTCTCAGTCTAGACTCAGAGCGGACGCTGTCCAGTCTCAGAGCAGGCGCAGGCTGGACTCAGTCCAGACTCAAACTAGACTCAGACCAGACTCAGACTAGCCTCCGACCAGCCTCAAACCAGACTCAGACCAGACTCAGACTAGCCTCAGAGCAGCCTCAGACCAGACTCAGACCAGCCTCAATCTAGACTCAGACCAGACTCAGACCAGCCTCAATCTAGACTCAGGCCAGACTCAGACCAGCCTCAATCTAGACTCAGGCCAGACTCAGACCAGACTCAGGCCAGACTCAGACAAGACTCAGACCAGCCTCAAAGCAGACTCAGACAAGACTCAGACCAGCCTCAAACCAGACTCAGACAAGACTCAGACCAGCCTCAAACCAGACTCAGACCAGCCTCAAACCAGACTCAGACCAGACTCAGAGCAGACTCAAACCAGACTCAGACCAGCCTCAAACTAGACTCAGACCAGACTCAAACCAGACTCAGACCAGCCTCAATCTAGACTCAGACCAGACTCAGACCATCCTCAGACCAGCCTCAAACCAGACTCAAAACGTGATCAAGATTTTGGAATTATCAGAATGGTAGTTGAAAATAACTGTGATTAATATGCCAGGGCATTAATGGGAAAAGCAGGCAACAGACCAGAAGCGTAGCTAACGTGAGCAGAGAGAGACAGGGAGTCCAAGAAAGAATTAAAAGCAAATGCTGGAAATCAAAACCCCTGTAACAGAAATGAAGAATATCTTTGATTGGCTCATCAATAAAACAAACAGCTGAGGAAAGAAACTGAGTTTGAAGATAGGTCAGTGGAAACCTTGAAACTGATAGACACAGTGGCTCACCTCTAATCCCAGCACTTAAGGAAGCTGAGGTGGGAGAATTATTAGAGGCCAGGAGTTAGGGACCAGACTGGGCAACATAGCAAGACCCTGTCTCTGCCTAAACATTAACTGGGGTGGCAGCACACACCTATAGTCCTTGCTACTCTGGAGGCTAAGGCAGGAGGATCACTTGAGCCCAGGAACTCAGGGTTACAGTGAGCTATGATCATGCTACTACAGTCCAGCTCAGGTGACAGAGTGAGACCCTGTCTCTTAAAAAGAGAAAAGAAAAGACCTTGAAACTGAAATTCACAGGAGAAAAGTGTTTAAAATCTGAAAAGAGCATCTAAGACCTGTGGGACAATTACAAAAGGTGTGACTCCACATAACAGCAACGCAAAGGGGAGAGAGCGTGAAAAGAAGAATGCTCAAAATCTGAATGCTGAGACGTTTTCAAAATTAATAACAGAAAGTACCGAGATCCAGGGAGCACCAAGAACACCAAGCAGGATAAATGCCGAAACATTTACACCTAGGAACGTCACGTAAAAACTGCAGAAAACCAAAAAGAAAGACAATCCTGGAAAAAGCCAAAGAAAAAAACAACAGCTATAGAGGAGCAAGGATTATGATTGAGTGGGACTTAATCTTCATGAACTATGTAATCAAGAAGAGAGCGGAATGATACATAATGTTTAACATGAAAGAAAAAATCAATAAAGTCAAATTATTCTTCAAAAGTGAAAGAGAAAGACTTTCTCAAACAAAAGTTGAGAGAATTTGTAGCTTGTAAACGTGTCTCACAGTAAAAGTTAAATTTATCAAAAAGAAGGAAAATGACACATCAGAAGCACAGTCCACGTGAAGGAAGGGGAGCCGCAGAGAAGAGATGAATGAAGGTGAAGTGAAATGTTTGTTTCCCGTATTCTTAATTGATCTTAATTGATCTAGCAGATAATAATGTGTTCTAAATACAGTAGCAACAAGTATTTAGTGGTTACAGGTGTGGCTAAGCAAATTGGGATGCTCTATTATAAGGTACTTCCACTATCTGTGAAACAGTATAGTGTTATTTGAAAGTAGACTTGGGTTAATTATAAACGTATTTTCAAATTCAGGATAAATGCAAAAAAAAAAGTTTTAAAAATTTGATATGCTAACAGAAGGGAAAAGTAGAATCCTTTAAAATGCTCAGTTAAAACTAGAGAAGGCAGAGTAGCAGACCCAAAAGGGAGCAGTAGGGCAGTGACTGGAACTCAGCAAGACGTTAGGTGCCAACCTCGCTGTGTCCGTGACCCTTACATGTCACTGGTGTAAATACATCATCACTTCACAGGTCGGAGTGGATTAAGAAAAAAAGAAAGAAAAACAAGAACATTAAATACAAAGATGCAGATTAAAAGCAAATGGATGGGAAAAGACATATCATGCTAACACGAATCAAAAGAAAGCTGGAGTAACTATGTTGATGTTGGGCAGAGCTGGCTTCAGAGCAAGGAAAATGCACAGGGCTGATGGGGGCATCAATTACATAACGATTCAGGTGGGCAGAAGCTCCCTGGGGAGAGGACAGTTGAACTGAGCCCACAAGAGGCAGGCTGGTCGCCCCTCAGCAGGCATCAATCACAGAGGACAGCAGGAGCAAAGTCCTGGAGGTGGGCGTGAGCTTCATGAGTCTGAAGAGAGGTACCCGCAGCGGCCCAAGCCAGAGGGGCAGTGGTGATGGAGCTGAGTGAGGTTGGCAGGTCGGGCCAGACCAAGCCGGTTGAGCCACCATGAGGTGGTGGCCCAAGTCTTTGCTTCTGAGACCTTGAGAAAGCAAGCGTCTCTTGCTCTAAAGGGTAGAGAAAGGGTGCTGACCATGGGATGGGGGTGACAGTCACATGCTGCACACTGAGCCCAGGGCTCAGAGCTAGGCCTGGCATCAGGGGTCTCAGTAACAGTAGCAGCTGTCACTAGGCTCATCATCAAAAATCAAATGTTCCTGAACTTGAAAACCCTTTTCTGTGATTCATTTGTTAGTTTGTCTTAGTATGATCTCCTAATTAATCCAAAAATCATACATTACAGTCTGTATTTTCTCCTGTAATTATGAGAATTGTTGACTCCAGAATCATCAAAGGAGAATCACTTACAGGTTCAATTAAGTGATTGTCTTGCTTTAAAACACATTCATGGTGATGCTATGTTGTTCCCTAGGGACTTCCTCACTACTAGGAAGTTCTTTTCTGCATTGAGCCGAAGGGTGTTGCTTCAGGGATGTGTGTGCTGAAGGCCCGGACTTCACCACAGTGTAGTATCTCCATGAATATATATACATGAAAAATAAATTTAAAAAAAAATTTTTTTTAAAGTTAATGTAAACCATAGAGTAATTCCTAAAATTCATTCTTCCTTAGGCATCTATGGAAATAGCTATTTTTAAAGTTGAAGTTATGGAGCAAAAAAGAGCAATAAAAAGCTGAAGTTCTGTGTAGTAACCCTATTATTTTTTTTCATCAAATTAATACGTCTTTTTTTTTTAATCTATTAGCCATTAGGTTCTTATTAAGAAATTTAAAACACCATTTTATGAGGGTAAGCTCCATTTGTCAGAGCAAACACGGATCGCAGGTAGCCTTGAAGCTGAGGAACAGCCTTGATTTTCGGTAAAATTTGTGAGTCCACAGCTTTTTGATCAACCTTGCGCTGTTCTGTTATCTCGTATTTCTCTTTTTCTGTGGTGAAGATCTCACCTTCTTGGTGTCTGGGCTTCTGGAGCTTCTT
>CAUYQV010018750.1:0-11427 GCA_963574575.1 Galagoides demidoff
TGAATGATAACTATGTACATTAATACACTTCTGGGGTACAGTGTGGGGTTTTCACATGCAATCTGAAATACTTCCATCAAACTGATCAACACAGCCTTCATGTCATTTTCTCAGTTATAGTTTTAAAACATTCTGGTTCTGACCAATAGCTTTTTTAAAAAACTTTTATTTGACATTTGAACTATTCTTAAGATGTCGTCTCTGTATTCACTTGCCTCTGAAGAATTGAGGAAGTTTTATATTGACCTAGTCTGCAAGTTGTCAGAATTCACACAGCACTGAAAAATTTCACAAGTATTCATAAAAGAAAAAATAAGAGATCATTAATTCCTCTTTAAATTCATTTATCTTAGGTTCTCAAAGGGCTTGGGGAATTATAGCATCAATTTTGTGCCAGGTCTTCATGTTAACTGAAATGGTTAAAGGCTTGGGTATGGTTAAAACAATGTCACAATGCCCTTCTATGCTGTGACACTGTCATTCTATTATGTTTGATTTTTATGTGATTTGATATGTGAAAGAAGAAAGCAGGTAATTATTTGGCAAATGTCTTGTAGTTTTAGAAATAGGGGAAATATGGAAGTTGATCTTTGCTATCATATGGTCTTAGTGCCTGGGAAAAGTGGATATACACATACAGATGGAAATCATAATAGTAATTATAATCATGATTGTAATTTATACACAGCCTTACGGTATTAAAATATTTACATACTTCGTCCATGATAGGCATCGAATAACTTGATTTACAAGATGCAAATCTACATAGGGAACCTAAAGAAAGGTTCTCTAAAATTAGAAGTTTATACTTCAGAATGAAAAACAACAACAGACAATACAGCTGACTGGTTTTTTTGTTTATTTTTGTTTTTGAGACAGTCTCACTTTGTTGTCCTTGGTAGAGTACTGTGGCATTGTAGCTCACAGCATCCTCAAACTCTTGGGCTCTAAGTGATTCTCTTGCCTCAGCCCCCCAAGTATCTGGGACTAGAGGTACTTGCCACAATACCCTGCTATTTTTAGAGATGGGGTTTTGCTCTGGCTCAGGCTGGTCTCATACCTGTGAGCTCAGGCAGTCTACCTCTCTTGGCTTCCCAGGATGCTAGGATTACAGGTGTGAGCCACTGCACCCACCCCCACGCTGACTGATTTTTGACAAGGCACTAAGACCATATGATAGAGAAAGGACAGTTCTTTTTATTTTGTTTTGTTTTGTTTTGTTTTGTTTTGCAGTT
The DNA here is from genome assembly GCA_963574575.1 of Galagoides demidoff. Lineage (NCBI taxonomy): Eukaryota > Metazoa > Chordata > Mammalia > Primates > Galagidae > Galagoides > Galagoides demidoff. The sequence goes on from CAUYQV010018750.1 coordinate 1,236, forward strand.
TTTGGCTAGGGCCAGGTTTGAACTTGCCACTTCTGGTATATGGGGCCGGCACCCTAGTCCTTTGAGCCACAGGCTCTGCCAAAAGGACAGTTTTTTTAAATAAATGATGCTGGGAAAAGTGGATATACACATACAGAAGAATGAAGCTAGACGCCTATCTCTTACCATATGTGAAAATCAAGTCAAAGTCTATGGAAGACTTAGATATAAGACCTGAAATAAGGGAAATGCTTCATGACATGGAGCTAGACAAAGATTTTTAGATAAGACTCCATAAACACAGACAAAAAAGCAAAAGTAGACAATTGGGATTATATCAAACTAAAAGGCTTCTATACAGCAGAGGAGACAACAGAGTGTAAAGACAACTTCAATGATGGGAGAAAATATTTGCAAACTGCATCTGACAAGGTTCATATGTATTATATATAAGGAACTCAAACAATTCAAGAGCAAAAGAACCAAATAGTTCAATTTAAAAATGACCAAAAGACATTTCTTAGAAGAAGAAATACACATTGCCAATGGTTACCTGAAAAAATGCTCAACATCTCTCCATGATCAGCGAACTACAAATCAAAACCACAGTGAAACGTCACCTCACCTCAATTAGAATGGTAATTACTAAAAGGACAAAAAATAACAAATGCTATTGTGGATATAGAGAAAGGGGAACTCTTTTGTACTGTTGGGGGATTTACATTAGGATATCCATTATTAAAAGCGGTTCTTGAACATATGAAACACAGAACTACCATATGACCAACAGTCCCACCACCGGGTACAGATCTAAAGGAGATGTGATCAGGGTGTGGAAGAGATATCTGCACACCCACGTTTATTGCTGGATCACTCACCATAGCCAAGGTGAGGGAAATCAGCTCAGTGTCCACTGATAGAAAAACAGACGAAGAAAATGTGGTATATATGCACAATGGAATATGACTCAGTCATAAAAAGAACGAAATTCTGTTTTTTATAGAAATATGAATGAACACAGAGGACATAATGTTAAGTATAATCAGCCAGGCGCAGAAAGACAAGTGCCGGATGACCTTACTCCTAGCAGAGTCTGAAGAAGTCTGTAAGGAGTCTACCCCGTGGAAGCAGAGTGGTTACTAAGGCTGGGAAGGGCAGAGCAGAGCAGGGGGTAGGAAGAGGTGCTCAAGGGGTACAGAGTTACAGCTGGATAGGAGTAAGGAGTTCTGGTGTTCTGTACACAGTGAGCTGACTGTGGTTAACAACGTTGTCTTTTAACTTTCAGAAAAGTGAGAAGAAAGGATTTTGAATGTTCTCACCACATGCCCCAACTTTATTTGTATGCAATGTATACATATATAGACATCAGTCTATATCCCATAAATAAAGTAGAATCATTATGGGTATATTTGTAAAAATGTCAACAGATAAATATAAGCGAGTAAATCACCCTATTTAGAGCCTTTATTTGTGAGGATGGCTATCCATTGTATTGAGAGTTAAAATCCAGTTGAGGTTGGCAAAACTAGGACCATATTCTACACCACGGTAGGAACAAAATACTGAAAGCAGTAGGTATAAATAAACTCATTAGAAATAAACTCAATGCAACATGCTCTGGCCTTTAATGAGTTGATTTTGCTCTGCCTGGCTTTGGGTATTATGAATTAATTACTTTAAGAAACAGGTGTGAACTTTAAGAAATTGCTGCGGGTCAGGCACGGTGCGAGGGCCTGGGAGTATAGACTGAGTAACACCCAGGTGAGGGCTGTCAGAGCACAATTCCCACTGACTTTTGTGCAGTTTTTATAGTACTTCATTTCACTTTTATTGATCCCCACTGAACAGTGATTCCTTCCCTGCATCCTAGGTTCTTTGTCACGACAAAAAGGATTGTGTACCTGCACTTCTGTGTATTAGGAAAGCTGCTCTGTCTGTGAGCCCTGTAGTCAGCCCTCGGGTGCCAAAGTCTCCGATGGTTCTGTTGGGGCGTATAGTTAGACATCAAAATGTTCCATTTTCTTTACTTCTTACTTTGTCTTTTTTTTACAGGCAGCCCCCCAAATTAGAATAGGTTCAGAGAGACTCCCTAAAATGTTCACATTTCCAAAGAGTTGTTGATGGAGAGAAACTGATATCTTTTCAAAGATAAGTGCTGAACCACTGGTTTGTTATACTCTCAAGCAGCTGTGCTCTGGGACAAACTGTATCTGTCAACATCGGCCTCCCCCAACCTGAGGCAGTGTGAAAGCCGACATTCAACAAGCACGGCCCCAGCGCAGTGCTCCAGAGTCTTGCCCCAACCAAGAAAGCTCTTAGAGGGGATAGAGACTCCTGGTGCCTCCTATGTTCAGTGTCCTCTGGGGACCAAGCAGGAGACACTGGCTGCCTCAGCCCTCATTGAGTTCCTGGTTAAGCAGGGACAGCCATTCATAGCCATTTGGGAGCTAGGCATGACTACAGAGAGGTGCTCATGCTGTCCTCACAGGTTTGGAGACCTGCATGTGCCAGACCCTGTGCTACAGATCTTATTGGATCTCCACAGCTGTCACAGACACATGCTGTAATGTTCACTGCTGTGTAAAGAAGTCTGGTGTCGCTCTGTCAAAGCCCAAGTACTTCCTCAGCCTCTGAGGACAAGTCTGATGCGCTCCATGCTCAGTCCCTCCATGGCACACAGAATTACCTCCTGTCCTCTCCACCTCCCACCTGCCCACCTATGCACTGCCCTCTGCCCTCCTATATATCCTGCTGGACTCTCCCCCTGCCCTCCTCTACCCTCTCCTCTGCCCTCCTCTACCCCCCCCCGCCTTCCTATTCACTCCTCCCTGCTCTCCTCACATCCCTCAACACTCAAGCCCACAATTGAACTTGGGCCTTTGCACCTGCTATTCCTGCTGCCTGGAACTCTCTTCTCCTTGCTACCCGTGTGGCTGTCTTCATAGCTCCCATAAGGACCTTCCTCAGTGTCACCTAGAACAAGCCCCCTTCCTGTTCAACACATCGATTTTGCAATCCTTTCTTCTTTCTGTGTCCCTCCTTCCTCTATTTCTCTCTTTAGCCCTCATCACAATCTAACAAAGTATATATGTTACCTATTTGTTTCATGATTTTTAATTTTTTTTCCCACTAGCCTGGAAGCTTCGAGGACACAGGGCTTTTGTCTGTTCACTATTGGCCATTCGTCCTTCAACTGTGACGAGCCAATAGTAGTTATTTAGTAAATATTGTTAAATGAATAAATGAATGAATAGATTAAATTAATGGTAGAATACATTTGCTAGGATTTTAACTCTCAAAGATAACAAGCAATGCAGTTCAAGTTTATACTCAGCCTAGAGGCTGTTCGTTAACCTTCCAAACTGAAGGGCCAAGAGCAGGTAAAATTTTCAGTTGACCTTAAACTTGATAGGTGGTAAGTTGGTCCAGGGAGGAAGAGGCAAGGTACTCAAGAGCATGGAAGCAGAGAGCCCCCAGGCATAGCTGTTCTCCTATGTCCTGAGTTGTTTCGGAATTTGCTTTGCCACACATCTTTTCTTTCTTTTCTTTTCTTTTTTTTTTTTATTAAATGATATCTGTATACATTAATGTAAACACAGGGTACAGTGTAGTGTTTTCATATACAATTTGAAATACTTTCATCAAGCTGGTGAATCTCTGATGCTCTCTGGATTTTCTCAGGCCCAAATTGTCTTCAGGGATTGCCACACATCTTTTAAAAACTTCATTTTCCCCAGTTCAATCTTGGGTGTTTCATGCTATACACCAAAGCCCTTTTAAAGCCACCTCTAGACGTGTCGCTGCCTAGCAAATAACCTTTCCATCTGAAGATCACAGCTGATGTTTGAATGCGACTGGGCATTTCTAAAATTGGGTTTTTGATCTTAGAAACATTCACAACTCTATTCAGAGAAACTGTCAATTTTTTCCCCACTCCTTACTCCACGTGCCTGTTGGATTTTTCCATACGTTGTTTATAATAACTTCTCCTTGTGGTGGAAGATAACAGATTTTTGCTTTTAATTCAAGAAATGTCGTCTGGTGTAATGTTTTGCAACACGATACTTTCCAAGTTTCGAAGCGAGCGTGTGTCGCCTGATTGTGTTTTTGTGCGTGTGAGACTCCAGGGATGGTGGTGGTACCAGGACCAGCAGCCCGGGCTGATTCCTCTGCCCTCCATCCCTGTCAGTGCTTGAGGCAGCATAAAGGTTTTTCTTTTTTTTGCCATTGTAATTTAAATTCAGGAGGAGTCTATTTGTATGGTAATCATCAGCTAAGGAAAACAGTGTTTCATCTCTCCCTGGGATTTGTTTCCTGACATCTTCACATTCTCCCCGACTTTAACCTGGCAACAGCATATTAACAGCAATTCAGACTTCGTATTTTAACATGTAGAACAGTACCCAGAAGATTAATACACGATGAGGAGAAGGAAGGAAGAGGGGAGGGTGAGGCCATAATTAATTTTGCTTTCATATACCATATGCTTGTGTTTTTTCATCGTAACTGAAATTAAAGTCACTGTGGAGTTCTCAGTGTTATCAAAGACTGTGTGCGGTGATGCCCAGCTAGCACTGCCCTTCTTTTAAAGATGAAGGTTCAGACATGAGGGTACCAATGATATTCTCATGAGGATGAAAATAATATTGTTTGCATTCTTTTTATTTTTATTTTTTGAGACAGAGTCTCGCTCTGGGCCAGGGTGCCATGACCTCAGCTGAGCTCACAGTAATTTTACACTACTGGGCTCAAGCCACCCTCCTGCCTCAGCCCCCACCCCCCTATCCTCATCCTCCCACCCCTGAGCAGCTGAGACTACAGGTGCCTGCCACAACACTTGGTTAATTTTTCTATTTTTAGTAGAGATGGGGTTTTGCTTTGCTCAGGCTGAGCTTGAACTCCTGAACTCAAGTAATCCTCCTGCCTTAGCCTTCCAGAGTTCTGGGATTATGAGCTAGGACTCATTATTTTTCAGCAAAGCTTCTGTAGGTGGGAGAAACAGGGGCAACCGTCTGTGAGCAGAGTCAGGAAGGACTGGCATAAGTGACCGTTTGTCAGCTTGCCCTCAGCAGAAGGATGGAAGCCCTGGCACCGTGGTGTGCACCTGTAATCCCAGCTACTCAGAAGGCTAAGGCAGGAGGGCCACTATAGCCCAGGAGTTCAAGACCAGAGCTTGGGCGACTTATGAGACCTTACCTCAAAAAGAAAAAAAATTGTCGGATAGTTACAGAGACTTCTCTCCCAGTGCAAGTGCTGACTTCATGTTCTTGTCTTCAATGAGAGCCCTGGGAGACTAGGGATTATATCTTCAGTCACATCAAATGACACTTGTTCACAAAGGAAACTCAATTAGATTCATTTCCCTGGATGATCCGATTAGACAAGGTGATTCAGCTAATGCCTCAACTCTCTTCAGCTTGGCGGTCTTCTGCTCTGGGGCGACAGGTAACACTGGGGAGTGAAGGCTGGCTAGACAGCGTCCTCTTCCTGGGAAGCTGAGTTGCCTTTGTTCTTCCTGCTGGACGCTTTACCAGAAAGCAGCACAGCTGGCCAAATGGACAGTCCCCTGTGTCTAAACAGAGCAGTCGCTGTTTTTTCCCCAAGGAATGATTGAATTGGGATGTTGCGCTGGAGCAGCCAGAGCTCTTTTTTCTGGTGACCCTACAATGCATTGTTTTCTTGTGAAATCCTGATTGTCACATGTTAGTTCAAATTGAAAAGAAGCAAAGCAAGACATGCCTATGGCCTGACGTTGTCAGGTCCAAGATCAAAAGAGAACAAAGGAGGCCACACATTGCAAGTAGAAAAATATAAAAGTAATCAAACATGCTAACCAAACTGCTAATAAAATACGTTCCATCCTCCTCCAACGTTGACAGGTATTTAAACCTGAAAGACAAGACAAGGCTTGGAATTCCAGTGAAGTCCCCCGAATGCCAAGATAAAGTGTAGTGGAGCTGGCAGTCGTGCTCTGCTGTGTCCCATGTGTATGCGTGTACGTGTTTGTGCATGTTTGTGTGTGTGTGTGTACACCCAGGCTCATTCCTGTGCCCCATAAACAGCCTTCCTCCTGGCACTGGAGGCATGACCTGCCCCAGAAAGAATGGATCTTGTGAAGACTCATACTCAGGCAGTGACAAGGGAAGGTGGTCATTTGTGCAGTGAATTCCTTAATCCCTGGGGCCAAAGCATGGTACAGACCCTAGACTTGACACGGCATGTGGAGGTCCATACATTGACTCCTGGGGGGCACATACTGGGTTCTCAGGCTCCTGGCATTGGGGGGAGGGAGGTTGTTTGCCTTATATGGCAAGGGCAGAGGCCTCCTGGGTGACTGGGATCTGAGGGCAGTCCTGGTTTGAGCATTCAATTGGTAGAACTTATTTGTTCTAGATAAGACTTTAGAGATCATTTTGTTAGTCTCAAGGCCACATACAAAGGAGGGTCTTGGCTGATGAGAAGCAGTGTGCCTTCTGGTAAAATCACGGGCTTATTAGTTATATCTGAGGGGCAGGCCCAGTGGCTCACGCCTGTAATGCCAGCACTCTGGGAGGTCGATGGGAGTGGATCCCTTGAGCTCAGAAGTTCTAGATCAACCTGAGCAAAAGCAAGATCCTCATCTCTACCAAAAATGGAAAAATGAGCTGGGTGTTGTGGAGGGCTCCTGTAGTCCCAGCTACTCAGGAGGCTGAGGCAGGAGGATCAGTGGTGCCTAAGAGTTTGCAGTTGCTGTGAGCTATGATGATGCCATGGCATTCTATGAAGGGTGACAAAGTGAGACTCTGTCTCGAAATAAAAAAAAAAAAAAAAGAAGGAAAGAAAGGGTAGAAACATACCTAAACTTAATCCTTAGTCCTGTCACTTTACCAGCTGATGACTCATTGCTAGCTTCCCTGAACCTTGTTTTGCTCTTCAGGAAAATGGAAATGAAATGGATTTTATGTTGTCCTATCAAGGGCTTTTCTTACCCTTATGGAGTTGAGACCTTTCAATACTGGGTCATCCTAATAGAACACTCCCTGGGCAATGTCTATTCTAGGTATCTCTCTCTCTCTTCTCCCTTTTTTTTTCTCTCTCTCCCCCCTCTCCCTTTCTTCCTCTGTCCCTCCCTCCCTCCGTCTCAGGCATAATTATTTACTTGACCCCTTCTGGTTAAATATAAGGGCATTCTTAAGCTACCTCTCCAGTCCTCAGATTATCTTTCTCTTTCCCTAAGAATACGTGCGCCAGAGAAAGGAAATGAGCAAAATGATGTTGCTTAAACATAAAGAAGTTCATGTCTTTTTCTGAAGTGATGATGAGAACTTTTCAAATTTGGGGCCTTTATAATCATTTTCAAAGCTATGAGTAATTTAAAGAATTAATTTGTACAAAAGACTTGGCACATAGATTCTTGGCTAAGCTTCTCTGGAAACCCACACTGGTGTAACTTTTATCACTGCAGTAAGGGACGTCACAAAGAAGGCCTTTTGTTTTTGTTTTTGTCTTGGGAAGGAAGGAAAGAAGAGAAAGAAGGAGAATTACCTTACTAAGAGGAAAACGTTTTAAATGAAAGGACTGGCTATTTGGTGTGGAATTTAGAATTTAATAGTGAAGTTGGCATTTGCAGGTTTTATTGGCCAGTAGTGTCAGCCATGGAGTGTTGGCATCGAGCACATATCTCTGTTAGTGTGTTGAATCAGTTGTTTAAAATCAAAAGTGTGGCTAATTAGACGGCCAAGATCATAATACTGTCTGGTTTTAAGGCTGATACAGACTTCTTCTTTGACATGCAGAATGGTTCCAAATGCCTAAAAATGTCATAATTGTCCTTTTCTTCTGGAAAAGGCAACACATATCATTGGATGTCCATTTCCTTACAGACGCATTTACATTTTTCTTGCCCTCACTACCAGGATAGTTTCGTTTAGGAAAAGCAATACCCATATTTTTGGACAAGCAGATCTAATTGTATATTAGAATATTTCAAACCAAAGAGCCCATTCAGAATGTCTTCTGCTGCTTCATTCTTACAGGAGCCATTTACTTTTAGATTGTTGGAGGTTATGACTTTATTTTTTACCTGATCATCAGGATATCATTGAAATACCTTTCTCTCCTCATCAGTTACATGGTCCCCGTGAGCTGGATGATGGATTATATAGTGGGACTCAGATAATGGTAAAGGAAGATAAATGAGAATGATACAGCTTTGGCATTTAGTGAAAGTGTTTGTTGACGATGGTAATGATGCCGGTAACGCAGACTTTGGTTTGTCTTCCCCCAACATACTTGACTTTTGTTATTTTATGCTCGCCGTAACACACTGAAGTATGTGTGATATTATATATACTCCAAATTTATCATTGAAGAAATTGCAGTTTAGGAATCTAACTTGCCAAATCACTTAACTGGTAAATAGCAGGACTAGGGCTCAAGGCTGGATTCATTAACCCCAGACCTTGTGTTTTTGTCCAGGATACATGGGTAGAAAGATAAATAATAGCCAACGTTTTTAGTAATAGGAGCTGTTTTACATGTGTATTCTCATTTTATTTCATTCCAACAAGCCAGAGGAGGGTATTATGATTAGCTGCATTTTATAGACAAGGACACTGAAGGCTCAGATAGTTTTAAAAATGTGCCCAAAGCACACAGCTTGTAAATATGAGCGTTGGAATTAATCCCAGCTCTGATATACTCCAGAACTTTTAGAGTGCTGTATTGCCTTTTGACCGAAAAGGGGGAAAACTTTCAAGAATTAAAAGCTCATTTTTGTTTTAAATCACTTTGTATGGCATTTAGCAGATAACAGTAAACAATTAGCCATAAAAGAGATGTCAGGGTGTCTGTCTGTATTTGAGTTCCCCAAACAAAGTTTCTGAAAGGGGCATTTTTTCAGATCTATGAGCTATTGTGTATTGTGTTACCACTCAGTGTAAAGGAACAGACCACCAGCCAAGACAGAGGAGCCAACAAGCTGCTCGGTGTGGGTTTGTGAATGTTCAGTGATTAGACTGATATACTTTATGATTTATTTCATAGCAGATGATATCCCTCTACAAATTAAAATATATATACTGAATATTAAGGATTTTTTTTCCAGAGAGATTTTCATAGTTGCCCTCCTTCTAAAGTTGCTTTCTTAGGACGACTTCATTGCTTTAGGCTGTGATGACCACTGGGAGTGTTGGCCGAATCCTTTTCCCTGCTGACCTGAGTAGCCTCTCTGTAGAGTCTCCTGCTAAGACAGTCATTCACAAACAATAGGTGGCCATTGCCAGCAATTTGAACACAGCAGTTCTCTTACTTGGCAGCAGTTACCAGCAATTGGCAAGCTATTACCCAAATCCCCTGCCAAGAGAAAGCTAGGACTTTTAGAATTACCTTGTTCATTTCACCTGGTTGCCACATTTCTCCCTTCCAAAAAAGTAAAATAAAATAAAGAGGGTGTTGTGTGTGCGGTAAGCGTCTATATTCATCTGTACGGCCTTCCTGCTAAAACTATCCCTGGCATGAGTATATTTGGGTCTTGAAAAAAAGAGTGACCTTCCATACTGAAATTCAGATCTTTGCTTGGGTATGAGATTTGATCTGGATGTCTTCTTCTTGATACCTTATTGGCACTTTAACTGAAAATTGTAGGAAGCTGAATTTATAGATGTGTTTGGGCTATGCAGTGGTGTATTTTTCTTCTCCGTCCACGCATAAGATCAAAAGTATTTGAAGCTTATGTAACCTAGCCTCTCCATTTTACAGAGAAACAAACGAGACATACAGAGTTTAAATGATTCACCAAAGGCCATAAACCTAAATTTATTTATTGGGTGTTCATGAACTCCTGCTGTGTGTGGAAGGGCTGCATCAAGGTAAAGAAGGAATTAAAAATGTTTTGTAGGGGACGTGTATACAGGAAAGACAAACAGCAGTAAAAATCTGGAGGTAATGAAGAAATATAAAATATTATAGGTGATAGTTACTTTAATAGTTGAGAAAAGGAGGCTCAGCGTCTGTGGCTCAAGCGGCTAAGGCGCCAGCCACGTACACCTAAGGTGGCTGGTTCGAATCCCCAGCCCGGGCCCTCCAAACAACAATGATGGCTGCAACCAAAAAATGGCCGGGTGCTGTGGCAGACACCTGTAGTCCCAGCTACTTGGGAGGCTGAGGCAGGAGACTCGCTTGAGCCCAGGAGTTGGAGGTTGCTGTGAGCTGTGATGCCATGGCACTCTACCCA
>CAUYQV010018751.1:0-26345 GCA_963574575.1 Galagoides demidoff
GGTTCGAATCCCCAGCCCGGGCCCGCCAAACAACAATGATGGCTGCAACCAAAAAATGGCCGGGCGTTGTGGCGGGCGCCTGTGGTCCCAGCTACTTGGGAGGCTGAGGCGGGAGACTCGCTTGAGCCCAGGAGTTGGAGGTTTCTATGAGCTGTGATGCCATGGCACTCTACCCAGGGGGATAGCTTGAGACTCCGTCTCAGAAAAAAAAAAAAAAATCTGCTAGAGTTTCACCTCCGTAGAATCAAGCCATTGTCATTTAGTAAGCATGTGTGTTTTGTAGTATATCATCTCACAGTTCTGATATTTAATATCTTTATGAATCTGTTTCTTTTGGCTCTTGTTCATGGTGCTTTCTTTTTCTGTGTGTTTTGTACTTTTTAACTCAAAATCTCTCAGAATTTTATTTGTAGGAATTCTTGGTGAGTGGATTGAATTTATCTACTTTCAGAGGAATTTGTAATTCTGCCATTTGTAGGGTAGAAGAGGGTACTCTTAACTGAGGATCTCTCTGAATTAAATTCTGTGAGATTTTGTTTGTTTTTGGTCACATAGCTTGTGCAGACTTATATGAGAGCCAGCTTGTGCTTTTGAATCTTGGAAGATATTTATTCTCTTCCCTTCCTGTCAAGGGCAAGTGCCCACTGGTGTCACAAGGATAATTTCTCGTTCCCTCTTGCCCTTTGGGACTCTCAGCTTCATGCTGGGATCTCCTCTTGTGCACTCAGACTTGGTGGGTCTAGAGTTTTAGCATGCCTTCCCTGCACTTCATTCCATCCCGCTGTTAGAAGGGAATCCACGTTACTAGGGCTGGCAGATACCCCCATTGTGAAATCTGTTTTTGGTGTTAGTTTGTCTCTGGTGATTGCTGCATCATTTTGTTTTTGGTTTCTGTAGATTATCCCTGTTATTTCACTGGCTGAGTTACTTTTTAAAAATTTTTATTTTTTATCACTTTTTGATTATTTTTGTCTGGAGCCTTATGAGTACCTAATGGGTTCATCATGATAAATTCTGTAATAGAAGGTACTAAGTCTTTTGGCTATGTTAGAAAAATGGAGCCAGAGCAGAAAAAAAAAAAAAGCCTTCTTCCATTTGGTGCCTGTCATGTACTCGGACAAACTAAATGAATCCTGATACCTATGAAAGCTCCAGAGCGGAAATTCTTGACTACCCACCATTCCTTTCCTTTCTTTTCCTTTATCTCAGTAAAGAATCACTTATTTCGGCTCGGCACCTGTGGCTCAAGCAGCTAAGGCGCCAGCCACATACACCTAAGGTGGCGGGTTCGAATCCCCAGCCCGGGCCCGCCAAACAATGATGGCTGCAACCAAAAAATGGCCGGGCATTGTGGCGGGCACCTGTAGTCCCAGCAACTTGGGAGGCTGAGGCAGGAGACTCGCTTGAGCCCAAGAGTTGGAGGTTGCTATGAGCTGTGATGCCATGGCACTCTACCCAGGGGGATAGCTTGAGACTCCGTCTCAAAAAAAAAAAAAAAAAAAAGAAAGCAAAAAAGAAAAAAAGGAAGATAAATGGTATGAAAAAAAGACTCAGTAGATTTAAACTAAAATATATCAATAAAGACACATCAACTATGTCTTTTTGTATATTCCTATAGTATATACAAATATGCTATTTGCATATTCCAAATAAAAGATAAAAATTGTTCAGATTGTATTAAAATGCCTCAATTATATGCCACTTACATAAGATAATCTAAAGTGTAAAGACTAAGAAACTCTGAAAATAAGTACAAAGACAGATACAAATATACAATTTACAAATATACTTGCTATGCCCCCTCACTGATTTAAAGTCTTCTTTATATTCTAACAATTCTGCATTTTTCAACATATAGGTCTTATAAACTTTTGACAGCTTTGTCTAAGTATTTTATACTTTTTATGTTATAAATGTTATTTTCAAATTTCAGTTCCTGGTTGGTTGTCACTGAAGGATTGTTTTTTAATAATCATTGAATCTGAGTAATTTTGCTGATGTAAAATATGATTGACTGTTGGTATATTATCTTGTATCCTGCAACCTTACTAAATTTATTTATAACTCTAAAGTGGTTTTTATAGAGAGTCTATAGAATTTTCTACATATACAATCATGTTATCTGTGGATAAAAACAATTTTACTTCTTCCTTTCCCATTTGAATGTCCTTTATTTCTTTTTCTTACTTGATTGCACTGGATAGAAGCTTTATCTAGTACAGTGATGAAGACTTGGTGAGAACAAAACTAAGTCTCACTTTGCTTTTGATCTTTACAGGGAAGGCATTTACTCTGTCACTACTGAGTGATATTTATTAGCTGGAGGTTTTTCATAACGCCACTTTTCCAGTTGAGAAAGTTTCCTTCTAATCCTGGTCTGCTGAACATTTTTAATTACAAATAAATGTTAGATTCTATTGACTGCTTTTTTCTGCATCCACTCAGTGGAAAATTGAAAATATTTTAAAATTGACTTGCACTTTAAATGTTGCATGTAAAAAAATAATAATAAAAAGACAGTGAAGTGCTGCCAAAGCCATCTCTCACAGGGAATGCTTCAGCCTTAAATTCACACATTAAAAATGGAAGACTGAATATCAATGATTTATTTTAGAAAGTAGGGAAAAAGCAAGCTCTACCCACTCCGGGTTCTGAGACTCAGCGTACTCATTTCCAGAAAGATTTCTGTTTTCCAGAGTAGCTCACCATACCTGCAGGGGTGTCCTGGCTCACTTACTCAGAAATATTTCCTGCCAGCCTCTTAGCTGTCCCAAAATCAGCCCCCAGCAACTACCAGCCTGACCTCACGATGCTTGAAATTTAGAGAATTCAAAATGAAGTTTTGAAACTAAAAAGTAGCCATGAATTTTTCAGGAATAATAGATGCAAAACACAATATATGAAAACTCCATGTATATAAAACACAATATATAAAACTCCATGTTATAAATCTTAAATCCAGATTTGGAGGGGTGATTTTTTAAAAAAGAAACTTGTTGTCCAAGTGACCTAATATAGTGTTCATGTGCTAGGGAAAAGGTAGATAGTCACTACAATTAAGATTTTTTTTAAATTTAATTTTTATTTGATCATAACTATATATATATGGGGTACAATGTGATGATTTGATGTACAATGTGGAATGCTTATGTCAAACTGATTAACATAACCATCACTTCATTTACTTATTTTTTGTGGTAAGACATTTATAATATATTCTTAATTGTTTTGAACTGTACTCTTGCATTGTGCACATGAGGTGAGATCCCACTAAATACCCTCCCTCCACTCGCCCTCTCCCCTCTCCTCTCTTCTACCCCATCTCCCCCCTTCTTTCTGGACTATCTTTGTGTTTTATCATTCATATGACTGTGTAAGTGATTATATATTGGTGTTGAGTACATTAGATACTTTTTTTTCCATTGTTGAGATACTTTACTAAAGAATATGTTCCAGCTCCAACCAGGTAAACATAAAAGATGGAAAGTCTCCATCTTTTATGGCTGCATAGTATTCCATGGTATACATATACCACAATTTGTTAATCCATTACTGGATTGATGGGCATTTCACCTGTTTCCATGACTTGGTAATTATGAATTGGCTTTTAATTATGGTTTGACTAGTATTTCTTCAGAAACTGCTAAATCTTATCTCAAGTTATTAAATGTGATTTGGAAAGTATTTAGTATGGTCTTGAAAATCATGTAAGATATAGCATCTACCATTGCTTTTGAAGTGAAATTTCTGCTTTCAATCCCACAGAGTAAGTTTTGATTATAATGGTGAATGGGAATTCATAAATTAAATACAATAAAAGTGACATTTACAATGAATGTTTACTGTGACATTAATATGACATTAATATTAATGAAGTCTTCTGTATTCTAAATTACATGAACCAATAAAATTTAAATTTTTCAATTTATTTGTAATTGTGCATATGTTTAAAGATCCAGAAGATATATATACTCAAATTTTATAAAAATCATTTCCACATTTAATTTTCTCTATAAAATATAATAAGTTATCACTTAAAAAATTTTAAAGCAGAACATATTAAAATAACAAATTAAGCTCAAGTAATATAGAAATAAAGAAATAGTAAAGACAGGAGCAGAAGTCATCAAAATACAAAACCAATTTTAAGGTAGAAAGATCAACAAAACCAAAAGTTGTTTTCCAAGAGAATAAAAAGATCAATCAATTAAAAAGAGATAAAGGATAAATCACCAGTATTAAGAAGGAAAATGCAGAAATGACTAAAGAGCCTAACTTTACTATGTCTTTATATAATAAAGTTATGAGGAATAAGTTTGTGCCAATAAATTTGAAAATTTATATGAAATGGGCATACTTCTCAAGAAATATTCCTAAAACTGACACAAAAAATAAATATCTCAATAACCCTATTTATAAGCTATTAAAGAAATTCAGCCATAGGAAACAAAGGTTTACAGTGAACAGAGAGATACTCTTCAATCTGATGATAAAGCCTGATAGAAAATAGTACAAGAAGCAAAATCAAAGACTCAGTATCACCTATGCACATGGACATACAAACACACACACACACACACACCCCCTTAGCAAAATGATAGCAAACCAAACCAGTGATACATAAAAGAAGAATGTATTGTGATTAAATTGACTTTATTCTACTAATTTAAGATTGATTTAACATTTAAAGACCAATCAACAAAATTTATGACATTAACAGAGAAAAAAGAGATAAGTCATATAATCATCTCAGCGCATACATGTCTAAGTATGGAGCTAACACAGTAAAGGTGAAGTGGTATTAGTACAAGAACAGATAAAGAGACAAATACAACAAAATAAAGAATCTAGAAACTGAACCGTATCATAGACTTGTTTTGTGACAAAGGTCGGCAGCAAAGTCTACTGGGTAAGATCTGTCCTTTCCATATGTGATGCTCTGTCAATTGGCTATCCTTACAGAAAAAAATAAATTTTAGCATCCACCCCCAACCAAATTCACACCATTCACAAAATTCAATTCCAAATACTTTGTGGATCTACAAGCAAAAGGCAAAAACATAAAAGTTCTAAGAAATAACATCAGAGAAATTCTCAGGACTTTGGGATAAGCAAAGAATTCTTAAATGAGAATGATTTGGAATGAATGCATAACATTAAGTTTCCAAGAAAAAAGAACTCTTTCTTTATAAAGCAATAAGAAAAACAAAAAGATAATCCAGTAGAAAAATAGGTAAAAGGTATTTGCACAAAATAGGATGTACTTATTAAAAAGTATTAATCATCAGGAAAATATAAATTAAATTAAAACCAAATAAGAGACCACTACAAACCCACCACAATAGCTAAACAAATGGGAATACTTGAGAGCTGATGAGGATGTGAAACAACTGGGCTCACACACTGTTAGTAGACATACACAATGATCAGCAATTCCTCTCTTAGATATGTATGTATTTACTAAAAGTGTCCTCATGTGTCACCACCACCAAAAGATATATACAAGAATATTCATAGCAGTCTTACTGAAAACAGCAAATTCAATTTAAAAAAAAAAATGAATGACTGACAACTGGAATCAGTGTCCATGACTAGGAGAATGTTGTTTATCTACATTAATAAACCTTGAAAGCAATGAAAATAAACAGGCTACTACTACATGTATTACACACAAACACATGGATGAATTTTACAAATATTATTGCAATAAAGAAACCAAAGCCAGACACAAAAGAAGATATGCTGTGTAACTCAACTTATATAAAGTACAAAACACTCAAAACTAATAAAGAATTTTGAAGTTAGGAAAATCATCACTTTTACGGCAAAACATAGAGAGCATAGTTCATCATTTTTAAGTTTGCAGTTAAATGGCATTCACATTGTTGTGTAACTATTACTACCTACCATCCAACTCAGACCTTTTTTATCCTCCCAAACTAAAACTCTGTTCCCAGGAAACATTAACTCCTGATTTTCCCTCCCCAAAGCCTCTGGTAACTACTGTTCTACTCCCTGTCTCCATGAATTTGACTATTCTAGGTGTCTTATGTAAATGGAATCATGTATTATTCGTGCTTTTGTTTCTGGCTTATTTCACTTAGCATGTCTTTAAGGTTCATCTGCATTATAACTTATTTTAGAATTTTATTCCTTTTTAGTGCTGAATAATATTTCATTATATATGTTGTAGGAGAAAAAAACTTTTTCTCTCCCCTCTTAGGGTCCTGGGTTGGGTCTGAGAATTAAATTGACACAAGATAGATTAGCAAGAGAAAAGCAGACAGATTTATTCAATGTAAGGTTACGTAACATGGAGGTGTCATCACTTCAATGACAAAAGAGGAGTTAGAGACTGAGCAAGAGCAGGAGGGGGCTTCTAAGATGCTTCTGATGTTCCACGCATTCAAAATTTGTGCATTTTTCTCATTACACATTTTGTGTGCTTATATGACTAGAAAACAAAGAATGAAAGGATAGTTAAGTTAGTGAGTTTGGTCTGATTTCGTGATCAGTTCAGACAGTGACAATGCTGTGCTAAGTCACATGACTTTGCAGAAATTAGTCATTAGGTAGGACCAAAAATTATATCTACTTAACGAAACTATTTTAATGCTTATTTTTTAAATATTTAAATTAATGTTAGATGTAGTTGTTTAAAGCTTTGCTTAAGTAAAATGATATTATTGCCAAATTATAGTAATTGGCTATTCAAAAGGTATTTATATCTCACATTGTCCTCCTAGGTTTACTGTTACATAAAGTCAGAGATTCATCTGCCTTCTTCACTATTACAGTGCATATTAGGCACTAAATTAATTACATGACAGGCAAACCATTTCTGAAGGGCAATTTGGCAAAATATATAGAAAAAAATTTAAATCTACTTGCTACTTAATTCATCTATTCTAGTTTAAAAAATATATTTAGAGGAATAACTGAGCACATAACAAATACATGCAGAGGGTTATTCCCTAAAGCATTATCTATAACAAACAATTGTAAACAATCAGCCAATAGTAGGGGATTGGTTAAATAAAATTGGTCTATACATATTCATGACAAATATACATCTATGAATTTTGCAATCTAAATATATGTTAGCAAGAAAAGATAAATGAACTATGTTATAAATCTTATTTAGAAAATCAGTGTTTATGGTATAATCTCATATTTTAATGTAAGGGGAAGTCTGGAAAAATAGACATCAATTTCTATCCCCTATCTCAGCACATACATGTCTAAGTGTGGAGCTAACACAGTAAAGGTGAGGTGGTATTAGTATTAGAACCCCTATCAGTGGGGTTATCTGTGGGTGGTGAAATTATACCTAATTTTCCCCTTAATTTGCTTATTTATAATTCTAAATTTTCTTCAGTGAAACATATTATTTTGTATTTAAAACACTCAAAAATATCTTTCCCTATGAAAATGAGAAGTGTCAGCTTGGATCAGATTTATCATAATTTAATTATTTGTTTATGAGCTGGCATTTTGCAATTTTCATTAAGCGAATATGTATACCCATTCACAAGTACACATCTATACAAATAATGAAATTACAGTCTTCATAGCAACCCAATACTTTTCAATTTTAGATTAAAATTTCAATACAACCTTGCAACTAGGTTCTCAGTATCTACAAATCCACACCAGAGCATCACCAGTCCATTAACAAAATCAGAAAGCAAACAACAAGAAAAACTCTCACTTTGATCTGTTGTATAAACACCAAATGTAAAAGGAGTATTTCAATTCTATGTATTCATTTAATACATTTGTTTGATTTGTTAGTTGCATAGTTGTTTCTTTGATTTATGATTGTTACTGTGACTAGAAAGCAGAGGACCAGAGGACAACTGGGTTACTGAGTTTAATCTGGTTCAATGGTCAATTCAGTTCATCGTTGTTTAGAGGCAATTGACTTTGCAGAAACTCACTATTAAGGAGGCCCAACAATCACATCAGCTCTGCCACATCCAATCTGAATGTATCACCCAGAAACAACCTTTGGCAAGAGCTGACATACGAAGTTTCTTCAGTCTTACTTTCTTAAATTTTCCTTATTTATTTCTACTCAGTAGGCTTTCTGCTACAAAGGACAAAAAGCAAGACTGGAAGGAAATTATACTTTATTTAGTTTCAATTACAGGACCTAGAAAACACAGGGAGAGATCAGAAAGGGGCCTTTAACATAGCAACTGTCTTTTCTGTCTCTATGGGGAATGGCTACCATTGGTGGATTGTTGTTAGGACAGACAGTGTCTACTCCATTTAGTTTCTGCCAGAAGCCATGTTAACCAAAATCCACATATATTTCACCAAAATGTCAATGTGTCATGTCCTGGGGACATATAACTATTGGAATTCATGCTGGGGGAAAAGTTTAGAGGAAGGCCTGAGAACCATTTTGAGTTACTAGAAGCATAGACCTTCAATTCTATTGTTCTAAAAGTGTGAGATCAATGTCTTCAGAGGAGAAACTCATGGGCTATAATGGGTGGAATGACAGAAAGCTCATTCTAGGCTTATGACACTGTGACTTACACCTAGATATTTCCCGAATGCCTTTATAACAACTTCTAAATAGAACAAATGGTAGCATTTATCACTGGAGAAATTCCTAGCTCAATTGCTTTCTGGAATCTATCATTTCCCAGTGTGTAGGTCTTTTAGGTGGTATAGTCTTCTGTCAGAAATATAAATTATCAACTAGTAATCCTGCACTATTCATTACTGTATTTCTGTCTGTGTTATCACCCAAGTAGAGGAGCCCATTTACAACTACATTTTTAAAATGAATCATTTTGGTAAATTCAGTGGATTTCAATATTATTTTAATCAACCAAACTTCTCAACATTTGGTAAATTATATTCAAACAATAGAATTACATTTAAAAACCACCACAGTAAAATTACATTTAAAAACCATCACTACTGATTTTATTTAGAAGACCAAGGGAAAATCCAAAACATGCACTGACAACTGGTCTTGTGAATTAAAGCTTGTTCTTCTATCAGTGCCTTTGTACCAGGCTCCAAGATGAGCAGCACAGTGCTTGCACTTTAATTAGAGACTAGCAAAGGGCATTCCAGGAAGACTTCTAATGAAAGGATGGGGAGAATTGTAGACAATTCCTATCACCATGAAAATACAGATTTCTAGGTAATATTAAGACTCTATAAACCCAGCAATAAAGTTTTAAATCTTTGGGTAACCCAGTGTTCTCAAAAATCCATATTTAAGAAATACCAGCTAAGCATAAAAGAACTATCCAGAAGAATACTGTATAATAGAAATATAATGCCAGGTATATGCATAATTTTAAAATATGCCCACATAAATTTATGCCCATATAAATACAAATAAAAGAAAATCATTGAATTAATTTTTTTAATGTATTAATGCTTCATTTAATTCAATATATTTAAAATATTATTTTGAGCATAAATCAATATAAAATTATTAAATATTTTATATTATTTTCTTGTAATGAATCTTTGAAAAGTGATGTGTACTGTTACACTCAGGGAACATCTCAACTCAGACTAGTCACATTTCGAGAGTTAAATAGCTACATGTGACCAGCAGCTCCCTTATTAGACAGCACACATACAGAAGATTAATGATGACATTAACTTAATTGTTTAAAATGTCATTGTATTTAACAAAAAGGATACTGACTACTAATCAATAGATCATGTACAGGTTAATAAAACATTAACAATGAAAATTTATACAACAGTATCAGATGGCATTGTAACTCTTGTTTTAAAAAGATAATAGAGTTAGCTAGAAATATCCAGTGACTTTTTTAGAGATAAGAATTTTTATGTATTTTGTTATTGCTATATCCACACCACCTAGAACTGAGTACCAGACATGTAATAGACACTAGTATTAACTTTCATAAACTAAATGTCATTTCCATTCAGAACTCATGTTTTATATCAAATGGTTAATGTTTTAAACTTGTAGTGTTCAATTCAACAAACTGCATTCTACTCAGAGCACTGACTATACATTATTTGCTAGGAGCACATAGTTAAAGAATTGATTCAATCCTCAAAGAAGGATATTATAACAAGGGCCAGTAATTTTTTTTCTGTAGTAGGCCAGATTGTAAATATTTTAGGCTTTGTGGTCTACGAGTCTCTGTTACAGCTGCTCAACTCGCTGTTGATAGACAAAGCAGCCAGTGGTAATATATAAACAAATAGACCTGACTACATTCTAATACAATTTTATTTATAAAACCGGTAATGGACCAAAGAGCTGTAGTTTGCCAAACTCTGGCTTAACCAGCATAGTTAGAAACTCAGATACATAACACCTAATTCTAACCCATTTATAATAATGACAGAAAAGGGAAATACCTACAGAACAAACTTAGAAAAGAAATGAGCAGAATCTATGTGAAAAAAAATTTTTTAATTCTACTATAAAATATGAACTAGATCACCAAATAAAGTCTGAAACTACTCCTGAAACTATAAAAAACTCTGAAAAAGTAATAAATCATGTTAGTAAGCCAATAGAAAATGGGCAAAGTACGTAAACAGATAAGTCAAGGATATGTGACTTGTGAAATGGCTCCTGAACATAGAAAAGATATTCCACCTCACTCATCAAAGGAGAGAGATAATTTGGAACTATACTGACTCTCCAGATTAGAATATGGAGGAGTGAGAGTGTGAGTTGGTAACACCCCTTTGGAGAGAAATTTAGTAACATCCACCAATATAACAATTGCATATCCTTTTGGCTCAGCCATTCCACTTCTAGGAATTTTTGTTTTTAAAGATAAATACACACTCACTCGTGTGTGAAATGACGTAACATACAAGGTTATTCCTTACAGCTTTGTTTATGATAGATAAAATGATAAAAGATGGGAAAAACTGAGTTCATTGTTAGGGGACAGGGTAAACAAATTCTGATATAACTAAAATAAATGGAATACTATGCCTCCCTAAAAGAGATATAAGGATATTCTTGAATATGTAGTATGAATAGTAATATGAAGGAGTATCTAAAATATTTGGAAGAAAATAAAAGTGCAGAATAACTAAATATATATTGAAATAACATGCTATATATATATTATATATATTATTTGTGTAAAAAGGAAGGGGAGAATATTGACAAGATAGATATTAATATATATAACATGTGCATGTTCTTGTACACTAAAATATCTCTGGAAGGATATAAAAATTAGTTAATAACCTGTGCTTCTTATAGGCAAGGGAAATGAGTGATGGGCAGACAATAGTATTGAGAGTAAGGCTTTTCACTATATACCTTACCATTTGAACCTCAAATCTTTTCAAAAATATAAATTAAATTATAATGAAACAATACAAAATCAACACTAAATTAAAATACAAGCTGCATACTATAAGAGTGAAAGGAAGGGTAGGCATTGAGGTTCACACCTGTAATCCTAGCACTCTGGGAGGCTGAGATGGGAGGATTGCTTGAGCTCAGGACTTCCAGATCAGTCTGAGCAAGAGTGAGGCCCTGTGTCTGCAAAAGATAGAAAAATTAGCCAGGCATGCTGGTAAGTGTCTGTAGTCCCAGTTACTCAGGAAGCTGAAGCAGGAGGATGGCTTGGACCCAAAAGTCTGAGGTTGCTAAGAGCTAGTTAGTCCAAGCAACAGAATGAGACTCTGTCTCAAAAAAAAAAAAAAAGCAGCAGCAGTGTAAGGAAATGAAGGTTACTTTGATGAAGGCATGAAACATCTCTCTGGGATCAGCATATGCCTTTACTCATAACATGAGTTGGATATGCTTCATGTGGTCACAGAGTCACGGGGATATGAAAAGAATCAGAAGGTAGCCTCTGTTTCCTGTGAGCCTTGCAATTACTCACTGTCCCTACTCAGTTTAATGCCTATAATTGGAGCTCTGCTACAAATCGGCAACTAATTGACCATCTAATAAACGTCTTAATCTCATCATCAAGGAAATAATGAATAATTGTTGTCAAGTAACTTGCTAAAATAAAACATACCTCACATGTACATTTTAGAAAGTACTTGCACCCCCACAATGTTTTAAACAATATTCATTCACTGAGTGGGCAGTTGTTGAGTGTGTACTACATGGTACAGCACTGTTTAAGATGGCAGGAACACAGTGAGAGCCAAGACATTGTGATTCTCAACCCCAGGGAGTTTGCTTGCTAGTGGGAAAGAGGCTAGACAATAAACAAAGTCACTGCATTTCAATTGAAGATATTGATAAATGTTTTGAATAAAAACAATAAAGTAACTTTTTATGGCTGCTACCTGGGTAACTGCTTTCAGACCAGAAGCTTAGGAATTGCTTTTCCAAAGAGTTGACTATCTGTGTGGAACCCTGGCTGATGAGACGCTATACTGTCTATGGCATTTCCTCAGTCCACTGGTCTAACAAATAACCCAAAGAGAAAATACTAATTTGGCCTGACTTGAGAAACCAATGTTGGGAATGAGTCATCACTATGGTTATTCACAAATAGTCATTTTGAATTATTTCAGATCAAGGTCAAGCTTATTAGCCAGCTGTTTCTTTTATCCTTTCTTTTTGAAAATTGGGATGCTTGCCCCTAACCAGGGTTCTGGAAACTGTCCCACACACTCCGTGATTTCTGAAAGATTACCAGCTAAGGTTCTTTGATCAGGGCTATGAAATAGGAACCACAGATGACTTTTGATCTGGCCTGTTGTAAAGGCCCAAGTGCTTTTCTCCAAATCTCTCTTGGACTTTAATTCATTTTTTACTGAATTTTAGTTTATCATTCTTGCTTGAAGACGATCATTGTCCTCCATGGGGGAAAAACATCAAAGCAAAACCCAAATTGGGAGGCACTGCCTTTAGTCTCATATTTGTCAAACATGACATTGTCTGCCCCAAGCAGGTCTAGGCCTTCTTTGTACTGCAAATGGATCCTGAAAAGTCCTTTTGGCTCTTCTGAACAAACATATTCTTATGCTGTAAGATTTGATCTTCTAAGAAATAAGCTCTCATCAGTTCTTTTCCATGAGGTTTTTTTAACCTTTCAAGGCAAGTTTGATAATCTTATAAACTCTAATAATTTGCATTAATTGATCATTGTGAGATCATTGTTTAGTATTATCTCTGTTTCTCTCTCTGTCTGTCTTTCTCTCTCTCTGTCATACACACACACCAATCTTATAAAAATAAAATTCATCAAAGAGGGAAGCCAATATATCTGTAGTTTTGTTCATTCCAGTGGCCTTGTGTGACTTTTCCCTAATTACAACAAAATGCCTGGTGGGCACAATATGCCTCCAGAAATTTTTTTTTCTTTTTTTGAGCATGAGTATTGTTGGTTGAAACAAAGCACTGTGATCTTTCTGTTTCTCTCTGGAGCTTTCTTTCCTTCTGATTTGATACTTTATTAAGATAAAAGATGAACAGATTTTCCTTCATTTTTTCTTCTTACACAGAAGTTCAAACACAGAAGAAGTTCACAAGTTGTACCCAAAAGGATAATATATGTGACCTTAGGGAAGTGGTCGGGCCTCAAGCATTTGCACCCTTTCTTGCTGGCTCTTTCTGGGTCTTTGCAGATGACCGTCAGAATACAGGAAAGGGATTTAAGAAAAAAACTCACATGAAATAGGCTTTTTAAAATTGAGCTAAAATTAACTGAAGGGACCATCTGAACAGACCATTGGAAAAAATAAAACTACCTATACCTCATGATCTCTCAGCTGGAAGAAAGAATTTCAGCAAAAAGGACAATAGGACTCCCCCCATTCTACCTCAAAGAATGAGCCTGCCAAGCCCGCTGTGAACGTGTAGACCAAAGACATCCTCCCATTCTGCTTGTTGGCCAGTTTGCCCATCACCAAGGGTCGTGTTTTCTATTCTCTCTCTCTTTTTCTAATATAAGCAATTTATTTTCATGGCTCTAAAATTTCCAGAGAAAAGAAAAATCAGTCTTTATTCATTTTGTTTCATTATACCAGAATCTGGCAGATTAAACTGCACAAGTTCGTATATGATCAAAACTTTCACGTGAACGCCAAAGCAGAATAGCTAACACGATTGATTGACATTTTTCCTCTGAAAATTTCTTACCAAAGAGAGATAGTATCTGGTAAAATAAATGGACCTTTTAACTTGATTTCCTCGGAAAATAAATTTCTCTTTTTTAGTTTTTCTATCATCAACCTGGGTTCTCTTCATCTTTTTTTTTTCTCACTCCCTTGCTTGTTTCCTTTCTTTTTCTCATTTTGGTTGTTCTAGTTGAGGACAATCTAACCCACCCTCCCTAGGCACTCACAAAAACAAAAACAATGACCATGTTAATACAACTTGAGGGCCTGACACCTTTTGTTTCCTAATAAATCACATTTATTTTTTCCTAATCCAGATTTAGATTCCATTGAAACACTTCTATGTATCTTGAAGAAGAAAATATAAGTGTCAAAGTTAAAGAGTTTAGGGAAAAATAATAAGAAACATTGGAAAGTTTTTAAAAGATCAAAGTTTGGAGGACAAATGATGAGTATGCAAATAATTTCTGCAAACTGTCTTAATTCAGAGAATACTCAGAAGAATCAAGTCTACCCAAGCATCTCATTGTAAAATGAAACAGGTAATACAGCAGAAAAAATAGCAAATACTTAATTACATTGTAACTGTGTCGCTTCTCTTAGTATAAGAAGCCTCTCTGGCTCTGTAATCTGGCTTCTGAATGTTTCCAAATATTTTAAGCCTTGAAGATAGAAATAGGACTGGGGGGAGGTGCTGTTCTTTGAACTTAAATTTCTGTGGTTCAAGCCCCACTGCAGGCATGAGAAGCCCAATGCCCTTCCTGTTAACAGAATTTCTTTCTGCAGGTCCTTGGTCTCCGGGATCTGAAGAAGAAACCCATGGACCACAGATCAGTGGTAAGATAGGATTTATTTGATAGAAAGGAATACAGAAGGAATTAAAAAGCACCAGAACTTCTGGCAGAGGGAAAGACACAAGTGGGACATCTCCTTGTTGGTCTTTTGTCTAGGGTATAAGGTCTTGAGAATTACATTTGGCCAGGACTTGGTAGATGGTAGACACCTTTTCAATTATGAAGAGTATATTAACAAATGAATGAATGCAATCCACCAGCTAGGCAGAAAACAGCAGGATGTCCACTTACAAAGAGAACAGTCAGGCTTCCATGAAATTGCCCAGGGTTTCCTGTCCAGCCCTGAATGGGGTTAGGGAAGCCTATATCATTCCTACCCTGATTTTTCAAACCCTGAGCCTTTTAGAATACATTGTGCTTCTCATCTTAGGGTTGCTTTCTTCACTCCATATTATTACCTGGTGAAATGCAACCAGTTTTCTGGGATTTTCACCAACTACTGTTTAGAATAGATATTTGAACCACTTTTAAGATGGTTCAAAAGTAGCAATGGAGGAGAGTGCAGGGGGGAAACATTGTAGCACATCACAGCCAACAAATTACAAGATGTGTCTAAACACGCTCCACCTCTTTCCCACCTCTGCACTGTTCCATTGCCATCTCCCACCTTCACATGCCCTTTCTCCACCCACACTCTTCACAGTACCTCCTTCCTAGATCCCCTTCTCCCTGGACATGCCCACCACTATCACATTCCAGGAAACTCAGATACTTTCTAATCCAGAACAATTCACCTCTTTCTTCCTCTAGACTCTTCTTAATCTAGATCTGCCATGTCCAGCACAGTAGCTGTTTGCCACATATGGCTGTTGAGAACTTGAAAAGTGACTTGAAATTCTGATTTGCTGTAAGCTTAAAATACACAACAGATTTTGAAAACTGAGATTAAAAAAAAGAGAGATAGAATAAGTATTGAACATCTAATTCATAATATTGATTTTGAGTATATGTTGTGTTGGGGGTTGAGGGTCCTGGTTCCCTAAATCCAGTTGCCCATGTTCAATTACTCAGCTGAGCTAAAAAGTTCAACTGAGGTATGTTGGTAATTGAAAGCAAAAATGAATGGAAACTGGAAATAAAACTGGAGCAGCTACAATTTATTAATCTGTTTATGGGTCGATGGACACTTGGGCTTCTTCTATGACTTGGCTATTATGAATTGAGCAGTAATGACTTAATAAAAAATTTTTTTTAATTAAAAAAAAAAACTGGAGCAGCACAGTAGTGTGAATAGAAGGCAAAAGTACATTGTACAAGTTTCAGGGTAACAAAGAGAAATTTTATTTATGAAGAACAAAAAGAAAGTTTAGAGCACTTTCAGGGAGAACTGGAAGTGGGTCCCTCCTATGAATGGGCTGAAGTGACAGAGATGGAGACTCAAAGGCCTGCAGGGGTATTGATAGGGCCAAATGTAGGGGAACCTGCCAAATAGAACCATCCTGCCCAGGAAGGAATGAGTGTGCCCAACCACGTGATCCCCAACTCTTATTCCCTCCCTGCCTTAACCCATGTGCTGACTTCTTTTTCCAACTCAGCCTGCTAGCACTTGAGTGAACAAAGGCCACGTTGCCCATACAGAACCTGGGCTGCACTTCCTTTTGTTCACGTCTCGAAATGACCTCTCATTTTTGGTCCTGAACCTCTTAAGTATAAATACTCTCTTTCACTCCATTTGAAATTGGTTGCAAATATTCCATTGGCTACTCTATGCCTCCAGGCAGTACTGCCCTTTTCTATTGGTCATTGCCTATCTCTCTATTTGTCACTGGTTATCTAGGTTACTTCATACCCACATTCTTATGGGTCCTCTAGACTTCCTGGTTTAGCAGCCAGATTTTCTCCCACCCCACTTGAAGCCTCCTTTTTAATGTTCCTTCTCATGTTGAAATAACACATTGTATTAAATAAATATGTTGAATGATAATTGGTTAAATAAGATAATAATATGTTGGATTAAATAATAAAAGGTATAATCAAAATTTATCTTGCTTGCCTCTTTTTACTTTTTGTGACTGCTAGGAAATTTAGTTACATACATGGCTTAAAAAGAAAATTAGAAGTATTTTACTCCAAAATGTATTTCTCCAACATATCTTGGAATGACTATCATGAATCTCTTTGCTAGAAGTAACACTGCAAAGCTATCTTTCCTGGGATGAAATTTACATCTGTAGAAAATCTACATTAATACAACCACATCTACCCTTACCTGATCCAGGAAAGTTTAACTCAGAGTCCTACACCCTGAAAGGCCTGGAAAGAAACACTTATGGTCTATTCAGTCTGAGCTGCTACAAGTAAGGTTTCATTTACATAACAATAACACCTCTGCTAGCAAGATAAGACACTTCCTTCATCCCTGCCTCTCCCCTCTTTTTCTCCCCAGGAACCTGTTTTTCTGCTGTCAAGCTCCATCTTTCAAAACCTTCGTACTTTTTTGAGGAGATGACCCTACATCTGTGGGTTCCCAGCTACACACATTAAAATAAATTTATGTAGCTTTTCTCTTATTAATCTGCTCTATTATGAGCTGATTTTTTTCAGGGAACCTTCACAGGACAAAACAGAAGTCTTTTGGACAGTGTTACTCTAGACCTCAGAGCCTCAGCCTTCCACAGCCACACAGACCCATTTAGGTGGTTTGTTAAACAAGCAGATATTTTTAACCCCAGAGATGAACTATGCAACTCCAAGAAGAGAAATAAGGCTACAGCTAGGGTTTTCTATGAATATCAACTATTTCTTTTCTCCTATAGAACATTTCACCTGTCTTTCATAAAAATGTGTTCACATTCATGCTGAACTGACTGCAGCCAAGGCAACATTCTGCATGGGATGCTGAGTTCTTATAACAAAGGTAAGGTCTGAAAAAGGGCAATGAAGTGTTTTACAAGTTGTCTCTTTAAAACATTCTACCATTCTGAGGAATTAAAACCTGCATTACTTCCCAAGGCTAGTAATTGAAGGAGCAGAAAACTGTCCTTCACTGTTTCCTAGTATCTTAAACCAGAACAATGGCTCCACAGAATTGTCACAAGATCAGTCAACAGAGATAAGGTTAACAGCCTAAAGACATGATGTGTGACACTGGTTACATAGACTGTAACCACCACAACCCCCCTTGGAAAAAGCTCTGTATTGGTCTGGAAAGAATACAGACCTATGGCAGGATGGCAGTCTTGTGAGACATCAATCTGTCACCCTCTTCATTTGCCAGCAAATTAATAAACTTCTTTTTTCTTTTCCTCAAAACACTTACCCTCATTTTTCATTCTCACTGATTTAGCCTTGGGGACAAGGATCAACCAAATTCCAGAAACTATTGAAACTATGTTGGTTTTGTTTTTGTTGTTTGAGAAAGGGTCTTGCTCTGTAACCTGAGTTAGATAAAGTGCCATGGCATCATCATAGTTCACTGCAACTTCAAACTCTTAAGCTTAAGCAATCCTCCTGCCTTAGTTTCCCAAGTAGCTGGGAAGGTGCATGCTACTGTGCCTGACTAATTTTTTAATTTTTTGTAAAGATGAGGTCTCACTGTTGCTCACGCTAGTTTCAAATTCCTATACTCAGGCAATCCCCCTGCCTTGGTCTCCCAAAGTGCTAGGATTATAGGCATAAACCATTGCACCCAGCCTCAACTAACTGTGATTAAGAAACTATGTATCTTTTGGCTCAATGTGGTTTCTTTGGCTTGGATAGGGATTTTAGGGCTGTGGTGAAACACACAGGCTTAGGAGTGAGACAGACTTTATTCTAATGCCAACGACCTGAATAGGACTGATTTATCTACCAGGCACAACAGACACAATGTCTATAGCCCATAAAAAAATATTTCAATTTTAATTTATTTAAATCAAAAGAAAAAAATGAATACAATAACAATGAATTTAAAAAAATAACAATGAATTCAGCCTGGCCTATTTTCATCTTTATCTCAATACATGTCTAAAACATAATTCTAAATACATATATGTGTATACATATATGTACACATATACGTGTGTGTGTGTGTGTATTTGTTGTTGTTATTTAACAGAGGAAGAGGACCCACAGACACAAAAATGCCCATCGCCTAGGCAAATCATGATGCAGCCACATAGCAGAGTGGCCTTGGATGAGTGCTTTTAATCTCTCTAAGTACTGGCTTTGTTACCTGTAAATGAAGATACCGTGTTTCCCTGAAAATAAGACCTACCCCAAAAATAAGCCCTAGCAAGATTTCTATGCATTTGTTAAATATAAGCCCTACCCCCATAAGAAGACCTAGTGTATCTGCATAGCCACGCCATGCATTTCAGTGCTGAGAGACATCCTCTGAAAATAAGCCCTACTGTGTCTTCTTCAGAAAAACTAAATATAAGACAGTGTCTTATTTTGGGGGAAACACGGTAGTAATGGTACTTACATCATTGATGAGACATACAATCTGGTTCCCTTTCCTTCCGGACACAGAGGATTATACTACTCTTCCTTCTGAAGTTTTCCACAATCTGGTTCCCTTTCCTTCCAGACATCAGAGGATTGTACTACCCTTCCTTCTGAAGCTTTGTCACTGCCATGTGACTTGTTCTGGCCAATAAAATGTGAGCAGCTCTGCTGGTGCTGCTTCCAGGTGGAAGCATTTAAACACAGGTGTTTTTGAAATTCCACCTCTCTCTCTTCCTCAGCCATGGTGATTATGGTAGGATACACTGATACGAAAAGGTGACGTGATTGAAACAGGGTACAGCAGCTGGACAGAATTATCTGGGGCCTGCAGCAGACTTTCTGTAAACAAGAAACAAACATTTGGTATGTTGACCCACTCCAATTGGAGGGTTATTTATACTGTAGCAAAACTTAAGTGGGTGAACCTAGTAGATACAAAAGGGCTATAGTGATGATTAAGTAAGACTATTAATTAAAAGCACTTACATTATATCATCATCATTTGTATCTAATATGGTGCAAAATAATAATAGTTATTATAAAGTTCTGTGCACATAATTAGGGCTTAATAAATGGTTGCTTTCATTATTGTTGATATTGTCTTTGCTGAGTCCTGCTGGTCCTCCTCCCATGTCAAGGGAAAAGAGCCCTTGACCCACTCTGATTCCCATGGTTAGGAAATTTATTATAATGTATAAATGTCTTGATCTCTTAGTACAGAATAGTGTCAATTAGTGTATTTAAGTAAGTCTGGCTTTGTTCCAGTGTAGCTTGCCAAACACCTTGCAATCATCACCCTCTATGAGCAGAGGCTAGTTCTCTCTCTCCACTTTTCTGCCTCTCTCCTGGCTTTTCTCTCCTCACTCCACTCTTTCTCTGGGTCTTATACCTTTGTTGCTCACCTGATGATGGGATGCTTCCCCATTTACTTTTTTGACAAAAATAGTAATTGCCAAGTAGAATTCAAATTGAAAAGGTCCCCTACTAGGCACAGAATGGGAATTTCATGACAATTCTATCAGGAACCCAGGGGGGTTTTTTGTTTTGTTTTGTTTTTTTATTGAATGGTAACTGTGTACATTGATGCACTTCAGGGATACAGTGTGGTGTTTTCACACACAATCCGAGACACTTCCATCAAACTGGTTAACATAGCCTTCATGTAACTTTCTTAGTTATTGTGTTAAAACGTTCATAGTCTACTCATAGAAAGATT
The DNA here is from genome assembly GCA_963574575.1 of Galagoides demidoff. Lineage (NCBI taxonomy): Eukaryota > Metazoa > Chordata > Mammalia > Primates > Galagidae > Galagoides > Galagoides demidoff. The sequence goes on from CAUYQV010018751.1 coordinate 20,572, forward strand.
CACTTGTACCCTTGTAAGATGAACCACAGAAGTGAACCCTCGAATCCCTCTCCCTCCACCCACTTCTCCCTCCCTCCCCCCTCCCCGTATCCTTAGGTTGTTATTAGGTTATAGCTTTCATATAAAAAGAGACACAGGTTCTAACATTTATTCACTAAGCAGTGTTTACTGAGCACCTGCTACATGCCAGGCACTATCATAAATAGGTGCTGGGGGCACAGGAGAGAATATGACAAATTTCTGTCCTAGGGAGTTAACCTTTGAATAACTATTTTTTTTGTTTGTTTTTTGTTTTTGAAACAGAGTCTCACTATGTTGCCCTCAGTAGAGTGCTATGGCACGTCACAGCTCTCAGCAACCTAAAACTCTAGGGCTTAAGCGATTCTCTTGCCTCAGCCTCCCAAGTAGCTGTTACTTCAGATACCTGCCACAACCGCCTGGCTATTTTGTGGCTGCAGTTGTCATTGTCGCTTGCCTGACCCAGGCTGGGTTAGAACCTGCTAGCCTCTCTGTATGTGGCCAGCACCATAACCACTGTACTACAGGCATCGAGCCTTGATTAACTATTTGTTCTTGGATTTGACTTGGGTGTGAAAAGTAGCTAGCTAGAAGATTCTCTTGGGTTCTGCCTTTGCCTGATCTCTCTCCCTCCCTACCATCAAATCCTTTCCATTTTTAAATCCGAAATCCTGTCAGCCTCCTCCCTGTACCCAGTCTCAGTCTTAACTTCTTGACCTTCTCACTGGCAACTTTTGAGGGCATTTTGCTGCCTAATATGATAATCCATTTCTGTTTTGCTCACCGCCTTCCTCTCAGGCCTCCTTCCTTTAAGTCAAATCTTTCTCCATTTAAAGAGTCCTCAGTAGCTCCCATTTGCTTCAAGAAGACTGAACTTCTTGGCCCCAGCCTGCTTTGCTGTATCTGCAGCTCACACAGGCCTGGCTGGAAAGAGACAGAGCCTTTGTGGCTCTGGCTAGAAAGAGACAAAGCCTTTGGGGACCCTGATCCCAAACTCAGTGCCTTTTGGGGCCAGGTGGGTGATGGGTTCTGGCACCAAAGGGAGCTGGGGTGAACACCTTCCTCAGCCTCACCCAACTGTTGTCCCCAAGAGCCCCATATCCTGATTTTTATGTGGAGTTTTTGATGTGCAATCTCCAGACCCTTCTGTGTGGGCTGCTCATTCACATTTGGAACAACACTTTGTGGGCCAAAGCAAATCCACACCAGGGCCAGGTCAGGCCTGCAGTGAGCAGCAGACGGTGTCTGCCCCATTCCTCTCTGCCTGGGCCTGTGAAGATCCTCCATAAGACAATCTTTGCATGGGATTGTTACAAGGGACCCCACAGGGCAGCTGAAACAGCCCTATTTTTCAGATGGAGAAATTTAGGCTTAAGAACAATGTCACCAGCTGGAAAAGTGTCAACTTTAAATAATAAGATTCAGAAAATATGATTGAGGGAGGTGCCTTTGGCTAGTGAGTAGGGTGCCGGCCCCATATACCCAGAGTGGTGGGTTCAAACCCAGCCCTGGACAAACTGCAACCAAAAAATAGCCAGGCGTCGTGGCGGGCACCTATAGTCCCAGCTACTCAGGAGGCTGAGGCAAGAGAATCACCTAAGCCCAGGAGTTGGAGGTTGCTGTGAGCTGTGACGCCATGGCACTCTACCAAGGGCATTAAAGTGAGACTCTGTCTCAAAAAAAAGAAAAGAAAAGAAAATATGATTGAGTATGGAGTTTATTTGAGTCCAAATCTTCAGGATGGCCACTGGGAGCCTAGGTTCAAGCTGCCCTGTATATGTACTAGTAAAAGCAGTTGTGAATGAGTCTTTAAGGGAAAAAGAAGAGGCAGTTCCTAGGTTGTTACCTAGAATTCAGGTTAGAATAACATAAGCTATTTTTCTTCTCTTTTTCTTTCTTTCTTTCTTTTTTTGGAGACAGAGCCTCAAGCTGTTGCCCTGAGTAGAGAGCTGTGTCATCACAGATCTCACAGCAACCTCCAACTCCTGGGCTCAAGCGAGTCTCCTGCCTCCACCTCCCAAGTAGCTGGGACCACAGGCACCCGCCACAACGCCCGGCTATTTTTTGGTTGCAGCCATCATTGCTGTTTGGCCAGCCCAGGCTGAATTCGAACCCGCCAGCTCAGGTGTATGTGGCTGGCACCTTAGCCGCTTGAGCCACAGGCGCTGAGCCTCTTTTCTTTTTCTTTTTTTTTTTTTCCCGTGGAGACAGAGACTCACTCTTTTGCTGTGGGTAGAGTGCCATGGCGTCATCATAGCTCACAGCAACCTCAAACTGTTAGACTCAAGAGATCCTCTTGCCTCAGTCTCCCAAGTAGCTGGGACTACAGGTACCCACCACAATGCCTGGGTAGGTTTTCTATTTTTAGTAGAGACGGGATCTCACTCTTGTTCAGGCTGGTCTCAAACTCCTGAGCTTAAGCGATCCTCCGGCCTTGTCCTCCCAAAGTGCTAGGATTACAAGTGTGAGCCACCGCCCCCAGCCAGAATAACATAAGCTATTGATTGGCTTTTTTTTTTTTTTTTGTCAGAGTCTCACTATGTCACCCTTGGTAGAGTGCTATGGCGTCACAGCTCACAGCAACCTCCATCTCTTGGGTTTAAGTGATTCTCTTGCCTCAGCCAGTTTTAATTATTAAAAATGCAGCTAGGACTACAGGCACCCGCTACAGCACCCAGCTAATTTTGTTGTTCTTTTGTTGGAGTTGGCATTGTTGTTTAGCAGGCCCAAGCCAGGCTCAAACCTGCCACCTCTGGTGTATGTGGACAGCGCCCTACTCACTGAGCCACAGGCGCCAAGCCTTGATGGGCTATTTGTTTCACAAATTCTAGGAAACTAAAAATAATGGCTGAGGCAGCTAGTCTGGAATAAAAATGCCCTTAACCAGTTGCCCCTAGCATTGGTGGAGGGTTGGTTTGCTGACTGGAAGTCCCATACCTCTGCCTCTCTGGACCTGATAAATTTTGCATAGCTCAGACTGCTGTGAGCTATTTTTCTTTCCTCAAGGGACAGAGCCAGCAGGGGCTCATCACTCTTTATGTGGCAGGCTCTCCAGAGGGCAAAAGCCTCATTTTCCCCCAAAGTGGCACGCTTAGGTATGAGTTGTGGGACTTGTGTGGAGGTGATGTGTCACACTTGGGCCTTCACTGATGGCTTCTCACCCAGGGACTATCCCCACCCAAGGGATTGCCTTCTACCCGAGATGCTTCATTAGATGGTCACCTGGTAATGTTCCCAGGTTTCCTGTGTATGTGAGGCCAGGGGCCCATACACAGTCCCCACCCCCGCTGTCTCCATCAAACAGAGCTGGGCAGCAGTGCCCTTGAGATGAGGTGTGTGCTTGACCCTTGGTCGTTCCTCACCTCAGGGCTGAGTGTCAGGGTCCACTTGTAATTATACTGACCTCATGTGTTTACTTAATAAGCACTCATCTCACATTTCCTGTGGCCCTTTGCTAAATGCTCTACAAATATTCTTTAATTCTTTTAACAGCCCTAGGGAAGTGAGCTCTGTTATTATCCTCATTTTACAGCTGGGGAAAGCGTACACAGACCAGTTAAGTGACTTGTGCAAGGTCACACAGCCAGGCTGGGGCAGGGCCAGGATTTAAACCCATGAAGTCTGTGCTGCCTTACACAGCAGAGAAACATTCATCCTTGATCCTGTTTTAATTATTAAAAATGAGAAAAACAAAGAACAAGCAGATGTACATTCACACAAAAACATGTAGCACCTTTATTCATCAGAGCCAAGAAGTGGAAACAACCCAAAGGTCCTTCAGCGTTTGAAGGATAAACAAAATGTGGTCCATCCCTGCAGTGGAATATTATTCAGCCTTAAAGAGGGAGGAAGCCCTAGTACATGCTACAAAGGGATAAACCTTGAAAACACAAGGTATTTTGTCTTTTGGGGGGCAGAGTCTCACTGTCACCATGGGTAGAGTGCCATGGCACCAGCCTATCTCACAGCACACCTGGGGCTCAAGAGATTCTCTTGCCTTAGCCTCCCAAGTAGCTGGGACTACAGGACCCACCACAACATCAGGCTAGTTTTTCTATTTTTAGTAGAGACTGGGTCTTGCTCTTGTTCAGGCTGGTCTTGAACTCCTAGTCTCCCAAAGTACAAGGATTGCAGGTATGAGCCACCTAACTCAGCCCCAAAGTGCTATTTGGAATTAGGATCCTGTAAAGACGCCTACATTGCATTTGGGTGATGGTCCTGCCTGGCCTAGAGGTCTCTGGATCATTCCCCCACCTGACCTCTCTCTTTCCTCTCACCAGGAGCCCAGGATGTTCAAGTGCCACCTGAGGTACTAGGCTTTGTGGGGAGCACTGTCGAGCTTCCATGCCACCTGCTGCCACCCACCCCCAAAGTGGAAGTTTCACTGGTGATTTGGCAGCGTCTGGATGCAGCTGGAGTCAGCCAGAATGTGGCCACCTTCCACCCTAAGTTTGGTGCCAGTTTCCCCAGCCCACAGCCAGGCAGTGAGCGGCTGTCCTTTGTTGCCGCTGGGCAGGACACCAGGAATGGGCAAGGCACCAAGATGGAGCTTCGGGACGCTACGCTGGCTCTCCGGGGGCTGACAGTAGAGGATGAAGGCAACTACACCTGTGAATTTGCCACCTTCCCTAAGGGCTCACTCAATGGGGTGACCTGGCTCAGAGCCATAGGTGAGCAGCCCGGGGTGCGATGTGGGAGCGCCCTGTTGTGGGTCTGTTTCTCTCCCAGCTTCGGCTATGAGGTCGACCTTCTCTGTGGTCTTTCAGTCAGTCAGCAAATGTTCATTAAGCACCTACCGCATGCCAGATGCTCTTCTATGTGCTGGGGACACAGCAGGCAACAGGGTGTTCTTTTTTTTTTTTTTTTTTTCTATTTTTCTTCTTTTTGAGACAGAGTCTCACTTTGTCGCCCTGGGTAGAGTGCCATGGCATCACAGCTCACAGCAACCTCTAACTCTTGGGCTTAAGTGATTCTCTTGCCTCAGCCTCCCAAGTAGCTGGGACTACAGGTGCCTGCCACAACGCCTGGCTATTTTTTGTTGCAATTCTCATTGCTGTTTTAGCTGGCCAGGCCAGGTTCGAATCCACCAACCTTGGTATATGAGGCTGGCGCCATACCCAGTGAGCCACAGGCGCCACCCATGAGGGTGTTCTTTTAACAGGTATTTACTGGGCATCTGCTGTGTGCCAGGCCCTGATCCAGGGAAGGGGCAGTAAGAACTCCCTGCCTTTCTGGGACTTACATTGCAGTAAGGGGGCATGAGAGAGAAACATAAGAAAAATAAAGGAGTAAGTCAGGCAGTTATAGGTGGTGTAAAAGTAGGAGGGGGCAGGTTGCAGTTTTAGCAGGGGGTCTGGTGATACTTGAACCAAAACTAGAAGGAGGGGAGGAGGCCCTGCAGATGTTGAAGAGGTGATGGGGAGCAGATCATGTCAACTCCTTGGACAACATGAAGACTTTGGCTTTTGTCCTGGGAAAGTGAGAGCCATGGAAGGTTCTGAGCAACAGAGAGATGTAACCTGGCTTGAGTTTTCACAGGCTCCTGCCAGTTGGGGAGGTAGGTGGGGGAGACCAGGGTGAGCGTGGAAGCCAGGAGACCACAGGGAAGCAACTGCAGAAGTCTGGGGCTCGGCGCCTGTGGCTCAATTGGCTAAGGCGCCAGCCATGTACACCTAAGGTGGTGGGTTCGAATCCCCAGCCCGGGCCCTCCAAACAACAATGTTGGCTGCAACCAAAAAATGGCCGGGTGTTGTGGC